>CAUYON010095132.1:0-43872 GCA_963573935.1 Arctocebus calabarensis
TGGCTGAAAGCTCTCTGGGCTTTATAATGATTATTTTCCATTTTAAAATATGTTTGTACTATTATGAGCCAAGATTATGCTTGAACAGATCTTTTGAGAATAATTTACTGAGATTTATTGATCTGAAGATTTTAAAGATGAATAGTAAAACACATTCAATACTGACTTAATGGGTTGGGCTTGAATCAAATTAAACTGATACAACTGAATTGTATGTGTTATTCTTGAATAGAGTTCCTTTCTGGTTTTTCTAAGCCTTCTGCTTCCTCATACATGTCTTCTGTTGATGATGATGACGATGATGATGATGACAGTGATACCAGTTCTCTCTCAATTTGAGCTTCAGTACGCTATGAAAATAATGCACGATTAGAAAATCACAGATTTTGTGGCCACTGTATACTTGATGTGACATTCCCCTAGTTAGTAAGGTGGTAAGGATCACTTCTTTTTTTTTTTTCAAAAGTGGGATTTAGGAAGAAACTTTTAAGACATTTCTTTTTAAACCATGTGATATCACATAAACAACCACTTTCAATTCTTTTGGCCCTGAAAAATATAAAAATTTAGATGAAAGACGTTAAATCTCTTCCTCTATTCACGTTGAAATAGAGAACTATCTAAACGGTAATTCAGATAATTCAGTTTGTTAATAGAATTTACTTTCTTTCTACTCTATTACCGTTTCTCAAATGCCTCTCCAATCGAAGAGGGATACTTCCTTCTGGGAAATTCCATTCATGCCTTATGTCCTTTTTTTGGTGTATCTAACAAGGCTTATTTGTAGATGTGGATTGGTGTAAGGCAGGTGTGCAGATGTATGGGTGACAGTGAGTATAAAAAGACTTAAAGTGGATTCTGGGATTGGTAGTGACACTATTTGTGTTTATCAAGAGTGGGCAGAAATGCTTGGCCATGAATGGTTTTCCCTCATGGACAAACTTGGGAAGCCTTCCTGAATCATTGATCATTTAAACGAAAAAGCATTTTGTTAACATACTCAGATAATTGAGATAAAAGTGGTTTTATGGCATGAATTATCCAGAAAATTATCACAATTTTCTATTATTATTTTAGTTCATTAATGTGCAGCTCGAAGATTAGGCATCTTCATCTACAATCTCAGCTTTAGAGAGCTTTACAGGCAATGCTGGCTGTAATATTTCTTAAAGGACAACAGTCATACATAAAGTACTAGGAGAGCCAATATTCAATTTTAAATAAACTAATTTTAAGTTCTTTAAACCCAATAATTCAGACTTGAATTTATTTAATAATCCTTTGCTTTTTTAAGCACAGGATTTGTGGTTCCCTTTTGTCACAAAGGATTTGTGGTTGGTACATAATTCTATAAAGATACCTGGATCACTGTAAAAGAAAAATGGTACTTCTCATTGTTTTGCTGTTCCATTTAAATTTTTTGCCATGTGATTCCTTCTTTGCAGTAGGTGAGTAAAATTCCCCAGTGTGCTCTCTTCTTTGGGTAATACACGTGGCCATTTTAAGCCAGGGGTCTATTCTTTATTTGTTTTAAATTAGGCTTGAAAAAAAGAACTATGTTTCAATCCTGCCATAACTAAGTAGTGGTCTAGAAATTATGAGAGATGCCAAACTTGTCTGGAAAGGATAGGGCTAAGGCCATTTAAAAAAAAAAGGCATCATGCAGAAAATGGACTTTGAATATGGCCCTAAAGGGAGAGTACAATTTGAAATCTGGGAAATATATAGGGTCTCCATAAAGTTTGTGTGCAAATAGTCAACTATTTAAAATTGCACATGAACTTTATATTGCAAATGAGTAATGCCTATGCATACTGGCAGAGGTTTAATGGGAGTAAAGTATTTGGTGGGTAGTGAAAAATAAGATGGGTACACTGGCTTGAGTCAGCTTTCTTTTGAGAGAAAGAATTTTTGTGTGTGTGACAGTAAAGAATCTACAACACGCAGGTGTTTCACTACTTTCTGTCACCTTTCTGGCTTGTGTAGAAATTTGATTTGACCCATTTTGACATTATACCAGTAGATGATGGGATTGTTAGATTTTTGAGTGGAAGCCTGACAAGTAGAAAATGAAAGGCTCTCTTCTGTTCCTGACCTCAGATGGTCCAACCTCCAGATTTATTATAAACTAGTTTGTACATATTCTTGTCTGTTGGAAGGGAGGAGGCCCTCTAACCTTATCAGGACTACACACAAGTAAAGAGGAGGATGGGACAAGTAAAACCAGAAAGATGGAAGCATCTCCTTTCTTCTTTATTTTTCTCACATTTGAGCTCTATTTAGAACCCTATCATGTTCTGCCTTGTATTTCTAGTAATCGAGGGCAGGGACCACTTATTTAATGCAGCCTCTGGTACCCAATATGCTTTTGTTGGATTATTAATGTAAAATAAAATAAAACTTCAAACGTCAAAATTTTCTATTAGTTTGTAATTCTAATTGGATTTGGAAGTTTTCAGTTGCATAAAGTGTCCCTGGTCAGAAGCAAGGAATGGAAAAAGTGGGCATGAGATTGTCACTGCAAGTGTAAAACAGAGATTATTTTAAATGTGCATGTGGATGATTAAATAACGAGAATGCATTCTGTTCTGCTACTGTAACTTGGGTGTGACAGTACACATTAATTATGAAATAATCAGTTGTCCAGGTTATATAAGAGAAGCTAGAGGAAGAATTCTCAATTATTTTCAGAAAGGAAACATACCAGTTTATGTAGAAATTTCTCAAAGTCTCGTTTAGCTTCATAAGGTTGCTTGGTAATCTTTGTTTGGAGTCTAAGTATGGAATGAAAAAAATTACCTTTAAACTGACACCATCTAAGAGTCAGTGTTTATGAAGAACGTAATATGCTGGGCATTTCACTTATATTAATTCAGTTACTCTTAAGACAATCTTATTAAGTAGGTACTACTCTTCATCTATGAAACAGGTTCAAATAGGTTAAGATACCCCCTTCCTAACATTTATACAGCTAGAAAGTAGATTATTTTCAGGTACTATGACTCGAGTTCTCCATTCCTACCACTGCGTGCACTCATGCCAGCAGTAGCAGCATCCTCTTCGGATAGATGGTTCCTGTAGCATTACCTTAACTGATTCCATTCCCCAAGCTCTAGTATGGACTGTAAGGAGTGACAGTGGGGAGAGAAGAGTAAAAATGACGGACAAGGAAAAGATACAGGGAAGAAAGAGAGGGATATAGAAAAGGCCAAAGCCGAGGGCACTTACGAGACTGTGAGCTCATTGAGGGCAGGGACCCAGGAATCTATCATGGTTTCTGTTATGAAGTATTCATTTAAGAAATATTTATGAAGGGGTTGAGTGGCTGAATTTGGAGGAATCAGGAACCTTTCTAGAGGTCTAAAGATGAGGGGAGAGGCAGAAGTAGGCTAGGCAAGGAAGGGTAGGAACTTACAAGAAGGAAGAAATGTTAGTAAGAGAAACAGATGACAGAAAGAAAAATGAAAAGGGTATATAAGGCTATTAATTTCACTGGCAATTTTCCAGGGAACTATTTAAAATTATTTTTCCACAAAATTAGTAGAGAGTATAACTTCCTGAAAATTCCAAATACACTTTCATGATGCAGAAAGTTTGATTAGCTGACCCCTTGCAAGGTCTACTTTAGATTTCTTCAGCCTTTAGTTGAGGGCACCCTGAAGGCAGACTAGGGCTACCTGGTTATAAGTCTCCTGCATTAGTGCTCTGTGACTGACACACGCCCCTCACTCATTCTGTATCTATGCCAGGCTTACTTCTTGCTACCTTTGGGGGTCTTATATTTGTCCTTTCATGCTTGTCTCAAATCTTGCTATTACAGTTCCTAACCTTACTTAAGCATACTCCAAAATATCGCCAGTCCCTTTCTCAACAACACCATCTTAGAATCAATCTCCTCGAGTTGCATATTATGCTCAGAATCTGTTTAATCACACTTTATTAAAATCAAACTATCTTCCAACTCAGTCTCATGGTTTATAGTCCCTCCCTTTAAAAAAAAATAATGGTTTTATTGAGATATAAGTTATATACTATAAAATTCACCCTACAATGTGTACAATACAGTGGTTTTAGTATATTTACAAAATTTTGTATCATCACTATCTAACCCCCCTCCTTCTGATTGCCTTTCCTCCCACAAATTCTTTTTTGAAGATTACAGATGGAAGCTTATACTCTGTGCAATAGGCACATTGGATTGATATATTAAAATAAGTTCTTTCCCCAACAATGTGCCATTACATAAAACATGTTTGAATGCTTCCTGTGATGTACTGCCTTACATTTTTTTTTGCATATCCTCAGTGGTGAGAAATCCCATCCTATGTGGATTTGATTTTTGGATACTTCTAAGAGCCACCTGGCATTAGATCTTATAACTTAGGTGCTGTGAAGGAGAAAGCTAGGTAATAAGGTTTTTGGTGAAAAGTGAGATAAGGTTCTTGTTGAAAAGTAATGGGTCTTGTTTTCTCATATAGCTGGGAAACTGGCTTTGTAAGTTCTAAAATAGTATTTAGAAGTATGGCAGTAAGACTACTACAAAGTTACACTCTCCACTGGGGGCTTATTTGCAGGGTGGGACTTGTCTGATACTTATTCTTGTGCATGTGCATATGTTGGAAAAAGTGGGTTAGTAACAATACTTTATAGTTTTAATTTTTATACTCTAATTTATAAAATAAACAAATTGAGTCAGTTTTACTTGCTCCATTGGGGAAATATGTTTGTATATAGAGGGGAAACAGCAGGGGCAGAAGGAGAATCAGAAGCCCGAGAGAGACCAGCTAAATTGACTGATGGTCTAGTTTACATCTTCCCTAGGACAGAATGTGTTTTTGAGTTTATTTTTAAAGGGGCTTGAACTTAAGTCCTAAGGCTGGAGGAATAAAAACAGATGATGATAATAGTTCGCAATTAAATTAGCAGCATAGGTGATTTTATGGATAAAAAAAGATTAAAGTGTTACTCCAGATGAGCTGTTAGGTAGAAAATCCTCTCTACAGATATTCCAGTTGATGAAGTTTTATCTAAGAAACCCATTGTGGTTTTATGTAACACATTTGTTCAATTAAATATGATCTTAAGCACTTGAAAGTTGAATAAGAAACAAACCTATTAAGCTGCTTGTCAATTCTTTCCTGCTGCTTTTTTAAGTGTTTTATGTCTTCATCAGCTCTGTGCTTTTCTCTATAAAATCAGAGTTTGGAGTTAGATTTTAAAATAGAGTAACCCTTCCTAATTGGGAAAAAAATTAATCAATAGTTTATGGACATCTGCATGTTACTAAAACGTCTTTTACAAAATAGTCCCTCCCTATGCACTAGTTAGTGTGCATATTAGTGTGTCTGTTCTCTCTTACAGACATGTGCCAGAGGCATCCCCCGTGACACCTGAGTACAGCCCAGACTCCACTTTCTGCTACCATAGGGGCCCTTCAGCAATGGGTCCATTCCTGTTCTTCCCACTAAGGATAGGAATTCTAAGAGGTGAATGGGTGGAAAGGGACTAGAGACCCACGGAAAGTAAGGGTTCAGACATTTTTATCTGCCTCCAGAATAGGTCATAGGTGGCCGCTCCTCCATTCACCTCCCTTTGGTGTGCTTCTAACAGCACCAGACACTCTGATGCTTATCCTTCCTTCCCCTTCCCTTAAAGCAATAAAATCTCAAGGCAAAACTTCCAAATCATGGGCAGGAGATTGGACCCTGCCAATTTGTTCTTATAAAAATTGACAAGACATTCCCTCATTAACCCATTCCTAACTTTGTAGCACATAAGAATACCATGACTGGCCACAAGCAATCATTTCAATGAGCACAAAAACCTGAAAGTTTTTCCAGGAAAACGTTTCAGAAAAGACCTCCCTGTCTTGCTTCCCTCAACACCATCCCAGCTCCAGGGAACTCCTAACTGCAGGCTGCTTTTTTTGCTTGTCTTTCAGGGCTCATCTTTGTAAATGGACCAGACTCCAATCCCTATTTTCTGGAGCTTTGGCCTCTCTATGTTGGGGTGCACCCCACAACCACACTACAGCAAGCTCCCTACCTTTTTTCAGTCCCTGACACTTGCCATGGCTCATGGTCACTACATACATCCTTGACACTTAACCTGAAAAAATATCTGTGATTGCATAGGTTGCTCAAAAATGACTCTTCTCATCAGTAAAATAAGGAAATTAGATGATTTCTTCAATTGCTTCCATCTATAAGAAAGTATGCTTTTTGTATTTAGCAATAGTATGGCATCAACTCACATCATAAATTCCTTTCGGTTCTTTGCAAATTGTTTTGTTGCCTCCTTTATAATATCCTGGTATGTTGGAGCAGGTGGTGTGGAAGGCTTATGGTTAAGGAAAGATCTCCAATTATGGACATTTGGAACAGGTAAACAGTACCATTCACAGGGGTTCCATCTGGAGAAGGGCTTCCCCAGTCATGAAGTGTCTCAAATGTAAACATACATATTAGGCCTGGAGTTATAATGAGAGGACTGAAGGAAGACAACACCATCAGACCAGTTTAAATTTGTGTCCCATTATCTGGGCCATAGCACCCATGGGCACTATGATTTAATAGTTTCATAATTCCTATAAACTTTTACATGTATGTGCATGTGTGTTCTAAAACCAGCAATTTACTAAATGTAAATATTAAAAATGTACCAAACTTTTTCTAATTTTATTTAGGCATTTCTACATTTTTACACATATTAAAAACTTCTAAATCCCTTGTCTTCTGAGTTGCTTTGGAGTTAAACTGGCAGCTTGTGTAGCAGCCACAGTTAGCCTGGCTTCTGCTATCTGCATAGAAGAGAAATGGTAAGCAGAAGTCCCAGTATGTTGTTAATGAGGCTGGGTTCTTGTCCTGTCTGTTTCTGGTATAGCCTGTGGCTATGTCTTAAAGCATGCCTGTGTCTGGCAAAGTAGACACTTCCCTTTTGAAACAACAATTGGCAAATAAGCAAATGACTCAGATAGCCTCTCAGCTTGTGTTAAAAGAAGACATTAGGGCAGCACCTGTGGCTCCACGGAGTAGGGCACCAGCCCCATATGCCGGAGGTGGTGGGTTCAAACCCAGCCCTGGCCAAAAACTGCAAAAAATAAAAACAAACAAACAAAAAAGAAGACATTAGGTGGAGAGGGAAGATGGCTGACTTGAGGCATTGGTTACCAGATCATCCCAGAGGGAAGGAAAGGTTTCAGATAAAGGAAAAGGGGGAAAAAACACAGGCCAGGTGTAGTTGGGGGTAAAGGTGCCAGAGCCTACTAGAGATTGCCTTGGAAGAAGTTGAGGAGCAGACGGGGAAGAAACAAGATATCCACAGAGATCAATCCTGGAAAAGCGTGGAGCCCAGCAGAGAGGGTAGGTACAGGTTTTGTTTCTCTTTCTTTCACATCTCTGGTAGACAGTGGGCTCCTGAACTGCTATAGACTTTTATTACCCTCACAATCCCACGAGCTGCTGCCATGACTGAACTTGAAAATAAAGCATCAAGCTGCCACTGTCATCACAGAGTAGAGCCAAAATGACAAGTGCCATACTGCTTCTTCACCCACAAGTGTGCCTGTGTGCACCTCAGGGACCTCCAGCCCTTTTATGACTCCTGTTTCCACACAGTTTCCAAATCCTGCCCAGAGTACTGTAATTGCTGGACATGTTGTTCTTACAAGGAATCTGTGATCCCAGAGCCTGGATATCCTGTGTGGGCTGCCTCCCAGGAGGGCTTCGAGTGCTGGCTTTTTTCCATTTAGACACTTTTCTTCCTGTTTCATGGAGGGACAGTTGAGCTGAGACTCTCAGAAGTGGCTGTTTCCCTCTGTTGGTGCACCCATTACACTGAGGCTTGTACATAGTGGGGCCCTTGAGGACCTGCAGTTGACCTAAGGTGCTTGGACTATGAGTTCCCTGCCCATCAGCCCTCCCCAGAGCTGCCCACTGGCACTGCCCTGTGCAAGGCTTACCCTTAAGTGGAGGGGCTTTAAGCCTGCTTGAGCACTTCGCAGGCAACTCAGGACCAGCACACTTCTCTCTGACAGTCAGGAATTGAACTTGGCAGTCCAGGGAACAGCCCACAGGCCTCCCGTACTCTAAGGATGCCATCCTTTTGTGTTGCTTGGGGCACAGAAGGGAGATTTATGAACTAAGGAGGCAAGGGAACTGATGTAGGCAGAGCTGACAGTGTAGGCTGTCACTCTCCTGACAGCCCACAGGAGAGTGCAGTGTGGGTCCAAGATGCAGCACACTGGTGGAGCACCCCTCCCCCAAAAGGAAAGGCAAGCTTTCAGACTGGAGTGGAAACTTCTCAGCCTATGTTGCCATTGCTTAAGAGCTCAGCAAGTTTGAGTTTTACTTTTAAATTTTTTAAATTGTAACTGTGTACATTAATGCATTTATGGGGCACAATGTGCTGATTTGATATATAATGTGGAAAGCTTACATCAAACTTATTAACATAACCATCACTTCACTTATTTTGTTGTGGTAAGACATTTATACTCTTTATAGTTTTAAAATGTATCATTGCATTATGCACATTAGATGAGGTTCCAAACATATTCTTTTTAGTAAAGTATCTCCAGAATGGAAGAAAAAGTATCCTATGACCTCATTACTATTATGAAACCAATCTATAATCACTACACATTCATATGAATGATAAAACAAAACTGTACTCCAGAATGAAGGACAGAAGAGGAAGTTCAAGTTCTTGTTAGCAACCAGATACTGGAAGGAGACTCATGGGGAAGAGGAAGAAGGAAAAAGAGCAAAATCCACTCCTTATAGCAGGTCTGTGAATCCCAACTGGGGCCTCCCCTAAGAGCAGGGTTTCTGGTTTGGTGAGGCTGCTTCAGCTGCTTCCTAGTGGCTTTCTGCTATGGCCTGGGAGCTGACCCTTAATCCCTGTCAAGACAATTCTTATGCCTGCTTCTGTGGAGCCTGAAGGTAGGGTCACCTAACCAGCCTTGCTCAGCCTCACTCCTTCACCCACTTCTGCTGTGGTCGAGACAAGGAATCCCCTTGGGTGCTCCAGGGCCTCACCCACTGCTTGGGGGCATTCAGTGCTTCTCTAGAGGGACTTGAGCTGATCACAGACCCCAAGGAAGAACACTAAAGCTAGTTCTTTTCCTGAAAGCACCACTTACTGATGGAAGAACAACTTGTACAGCCAATTACAGCATCTACTAATTCAATCAACAGGAGGTTGGCTGGTTTTACCCACAAGCATCATCTCCCATCTCAGAGGTTAATCTGAGTGGACCAATATAATTCATTCTGCTGGGAGAGGTGGAAATAGCAGACTTGTAACAGCCCCTGGGCACCCTGCTTTTAAGAAGAGGAATAAAATTTGCAGGTGGCTCAAGCTATGATGGGACTTCTGAGGAACCTTGGACTGATAGAGGACTTGCACAGAATCTGTGCAGAGATATTGCACCAGAGATAGGTGCACTAGAGATATGGTGGTTGCCAATCCCAGGTTTCTGCAGCTGACACCATGCTGAACTCTCAGGCTCATGGTGACTGGTCTGCTTGGGTCTCAGCTTTCCAATAGTAGCTTTTGAATCATGCTCACTGTGCAGAGGAGGGAGAAGGCAGAATGGATACTCCCCCATGCCATTTCTGTAGAGCCAAGAGCCCCTGTCCCTAGCATGGGATATGAACAGAGGAAGAACTTAAGTGCCACAGGTACCACCTGGGAAGACTTGGATGACTGTTTCATTGGGGGACTGTTTTCATCCCCCCTACCTATAAGGGGGATCTTGGCCAGCCCAGAGCCCCAGACTGCCTCCATAGTCCCTGGATAGCTGGAATAAACCCTTGCCTGCACAACTGGGCATCAGCAATCTCTATACTAGTGAAACAGACCCCATCTGTATGACTCTGCCCCCATGATTCACTGATCTGGCTCTGAAGCTCTCACTGTGCCTCTAGGGCTCCTGCCAGGTCTGCAGTACCACTTGTGAGATTCCAAAGTTGTGCCTGGACGCCAAGACCCCACCCCCGAGTCTCAATTTCTGCCACTGGTCCGATGGAAACAACCTGAGGTCCAACATTCCACCAGGGACTCCTCAGCCTAGGGCAGCCATTACACCTGGACCTGGTTCAAGCAAATGCCCATAGTCCAGTCGCCCACAATCACTGCCTACATAGCCCCAGCTGCCACTGTCACCTCCATTGGATAAGCTTGGGCAGAGCAATTCCCTACACGAGCCTCTCGAATTCCCAACAATGAGCTGGGGAACAACCCACCATCCTGCATGAAGATCATCCAGCCTGAATGGAGGCAACCATAGGAGAATGGGTCAAAATAGAGCAGCTGCACTACAGGCTATCTGTGTGCCCAGGCCCCCCTTCTGGGTCAACATTCCAGAGTAGGAAATAAAAGCCCTATTGAGGATCCTAATTAAGGAGAACAGTTCTCAGCAAAGGAGAACAGGTGCCTTGCAAACTTATCAGTCCTGACCTGAGGAAAGAAGAGTCAGATGAGAAGAAACCAGCAAAATAACCCTGGCAACATGAAAAAACAAAACAGTATGACACCCCCAAGGAATAACAATGGAGTAGACTAGTGGACTCTAAACAAAAGACAATTATCAAGCTAGAGAAATGGATTTCAGAATGTGGATGGCAAATAAGAACTCCCACACAATATTTTAAGAAATCAACAAAAAAGTTGCTAAAGAGCTAGACAATAAAAGAAAGGATATAACAGAACTTACAAAGATGAGTCATTTAGAGAATTTCAAAGTAGCAGAAAGCTTCAATGACAGACTGAGCCAAGGAGAATAAAGAATCTAAGAGCTTGAAGACAAGGAAGGCTGTTGAGCTAATTTAGCCATTGAAAGAGGCAGAGAAGAAAAAAAAGACTCAGAAATCACATAGAGAAATATGGGATCATGCATAGTGAATGAACACATGAATTATAGGTATTCCAGAGGGAGAAGAAGAAACAGCAAATAGCATGGGAAACCTACTCAAGGGAATTATGGAAAACGTCCCTGGTATCACCAGAGAATCAGATACCCAGCCAAACACTGGTCACCAAATACTGGGAAGACTCATAGCAAATAGAGTAATTTCAAGACACATAATAATCAACATGGTCAAAGTCAAAATTAAAGAGAAAATTTTATAAGCAATAAGATGAAAACAACAACTAACTCACCAAGGAAAAACCATTAACTAACCATAGACTTATCAACAGAGACCTTACAAGCCAGAAGGTTTAGGGCCCCATAGTCAGTCTTCTTAACAGAATAACTGACAGCCTAAACTTTTGTATCCTGTAAAACTAAGTTTCATAATTGATGGAAAAATAAAGTCCTTTCCAGACAAGCAAACACCCAAGAAATTCGTCATGACCAGACCTGCCCTGCAGGAAATACTCAGAACTGCATTTTACATAGAAAAGTATGATAGATACCTAACAAGGTAAAATCATCCAAAAGCTAAAGCTCACAACTTGTATAAAATAATAACAAAAGAGGAAAAATGAAGCTATAAGGTATTACCCAAAATGATGAACAGAACAGTCTCCTGCATAACTTTATCACTCAACATTAATGATCTGAATGCTCTACTCAAAAGATACTGGTTGAAAAAAACAAAAAAAAGGTACTGGTTGAGTGAATGGATGGAAAAACACAACACCAGCATCTGATAGCTCCATTAAAAACATCTAACTTATGAGGATTCACAAAGACTAAAAGTGAAGGTATGGAAAAAAAATATTCCATGGAAATGGAAACCAAAAGCGAACAGATGTAGCCATTCTCATATTAGATAAAACAGACTTTAAATCAAGAATGGTAAAGATAAAGATGGTCACTATAAATGGTAAAGAGAGCAATTCAACAAGAAGACATAGTACTTCTAAACAGATATACACCTAATACAGTAGCTTCCAGATTCATGAAACAAACAAATATTACTGAATCTAAGCAGAGAGATAAATACTAGTATCATAATTACCAGGACTTCAACATTCAACTATCAGAGCTGAACAGGTCATCAGGCAGAAAGTAAATAAACAGTGAACTTAAATGTGACTCTAGAACAAATATAGTAACGTTTACAGAACATTCTAGGCAATAACTACTAACTATATATTCTTCTTCTTAGCACATGGGATATTCTCCAAGACTAATCATATCTTAGGTGACAAAACATGTCTTGGCAAATACAAAAAAAAAAAAAACCTGAAATAATACTGTGTGTATACTTAGATCTCAATTATATTGAACTACAATTCAATACTAAGAAAAACACTCAAATCTATAAAAAGTCATAAAAATTAAATCACCTAGTGCTGAACAATTATTGATTCAATAATAAAATTAAGATAGAAATTAAACTATCTTTGAACTGAATGACTAAGGGATGTAAGCTATCATAATTTATGGGATTCAGTAAACAGTCCTATGGGGAAAATTCATGGCTTTAAATGACTACATAAAAAGACAGAAAGATCAACCTAATGGCACATCTGGTACAGCTAAAAAAGGAAGAGCAAACCAAAGCTAAAGCCAGCTGAAGAAAAGAAATAAGAAAGTTCAGAGCAGAACTAAATGATAAAAAGCAAACAAACAAAAAATACAAAGACTCAACAAAACAGAAAGTTTATTCTTCAAAAATAAAATTGATATCAAACAAAATTGATAGATCTATTGCCAGATTAACCAGGAATAGAAGGGAAAGGACCCAAATAAACTCAATCAGAAATGGAAAAGTTAGATATTATAACTGATATGACAGAAATACAAAACATCATCCATGAATATTACAAAAATATCTACACACATAACTGGAAAATATGGACAAAATAGGCAAATTCCTGGAGACATACAACCTTCCAAGAGTCAATCAGCAAGAAATTGCCTGACTAGAACAATAATGAACAGTGATATTGAAGCAGTAATAAAAACTCTCCCAACAGGCTCAGTGCCTGTGGCTCCACGGGCTAAGGCGTCAGCCACATACACCTGAGCTGGTGGGTTTGAATCCAGTCTGGCCCCACCAAACAACAATGACGGCTGCAACCAAAAAATGGCCAGGCGTTGTGGCAGGCGCCTGTAGTCCCAGCTACTTGGGAGGCAGAGGCAAGAGACTTACTTGAGCCCAGGAGTTGGAGGTTATTGTGAGCTGTGATGCCATGGCTCTGTATCCAGGGTGACAGCTTGAAGCTTTGTCTCAAAAAAAAAAAAAAAGAAAAATACTCTACCAACAAAAAGAAGCCCTGGACATAATGAATTCACAGCAGAATTCTACAAGACCTACAAAGAAGTGCTGGTAACCACAGTACAGAAATTATTCTATAGCCTAGAGGAGGAGGAAATCCTTCAAAATTCATTCTATGAAGCCAGTATCACCTTGACCAGAGCCAGGAAAGAAACAATGCAAAAAGAAAACTGTACACAGATATTCTTTATGAATATAGGTGCAAAAGTCCTCAATAAAATTCTAGTAAACCAGACTCAACAACACATTAACAAAAAACAAACCCCAAAAACATCCACTATGATCAGTGAGCTCCATCCCAAGGATACAAAGATGTTTTAATGTGTAAATCAATAAATGTGATCCACCACTTAAACAAAAGCAAAATCAAAGATCCTAATATCATCTCAATAGATTCAGAAGAAGAATTTGACAAAATTCAGCACCTCTTATGATGAAAACCCTCAACAAACTTGGCATAGAAGAAATATATCTGAAAATTATAAAAGCCTGTTATTATATAACAAGCCCACAGTCAACATCATACTAAACAAGGAAAGGTTGAAAGCATTCCCCCCTCCAAAGTAAAACAAGACAAAGGTGCCCATTGTCACCACTTCTATTCAGTAGAGTACTGGAAGAAGTCCCAGCCAGAGAAATCAGGCAAGACAAAGGAAAGGTATTCAAAATGGGAAACTATTGCTTTTCATTGATGATATAATCTTGTACCTACACAATCCCAAAGACTCCACCAAGAGACTCCTAGAATTGATAAATAAATTTAGAAAAGTCTCAGGTTATAAATCAATGTATACAAATCAGTAGCATTAGCCAAATCAAAAACTTGATACCATTTCATAATGGCTACAAATAAAATAAAATTCTTAGAAATATACTTAACCAAGAAGGTGAATAATCTGTGCAAGGAGAGCTAGGAAATGCTGATGAAAGAAATTATAGATGATACAAACAAATGGAAAATCATATCATCCTTTTGGATTGGTAGAATAAACATTGTTAAAATGTCCATACTGCCTAAAGTTATTTATAGATTCAACAAAATCCTCATCAAAATACTAACATCATATTTTACAGATACAGAAAAAAAAATTCTATGCTTTGTTTAGAACCAGAAAAGAACCTGAGTAGCCAAAGCAATCTTAAGCAAAAAGAACAAATCTGGAGGCATCACATTACTAGCCTCCAAATTATACAATAAGGCTGTAATAACCAAAACAGCATGGCATTTGTACAAAAATAGAGACATAGAACAGTGAACAGAACAGAGGACCCAGATACAAAACAATGTACCTACAACCAACTAATCTTCAACAAAATAGTCAACACATAACACTGTAGATGAGAAGCCCTAATCAATAAATGATCCTGGCAAAATCAGAGAGTCACACTCAGAAGAATGTAACAGGACCCCTATCATCACTTACAAAAATTAATTCAAATTTTTTTTTATCTTAAATGTAAGTTATGAAACCATAAAAATTCTGGAAAAAAATGTAGGTGATAGTCTTCTAGATATTTACCTAGGCAAAAAATGTATCACTAAGACCCCCAAAGGCAATTGTAGCAACAAGAAATATAAATAAATAAATGGGACTTGATTAAATTAAAAGTTTCTGGATAGCCAAGGAAATAATCAACAGAGCAAATACACAACCTATAGAATGGGAGAAAATATTTGCAAGCTGTATACCCAGTGAAGGGGTAATATCTAGAATCTACAAAGAACTGAAAAAAAATCAGGAAGAAATAACCCCATTAAAAACTGGGCAAAAGTCATGAATAGAACATTTTCAAAAGAAGGGAGACAGCTGGAAAAAAAATGTGAAAAAGTACTCAACATCACTAATCATCAGGGAAAGGAAAATGCAAATCAAGACCATAAGGAGAAATCACCTTACCCCTATCAGAATGGTCATTATAAAAAAGTCAGAAGACAATAGATGCTGGCATGGATTCAGAGAGAATGAAACACTTACACACTGTTGGTGGGACTGCAAATTAGTATAACCCCTGTGGAAAATGATATCGAGATTTCTCAAAGAACTAAAAGTAGATCTATCTATCTACCATTAGTCAGTATCTACCAAAAAGAAAAGAAGTCATTTTATCAAAAAGACACCTGTACTCAAGTGATAGCACAATTCACAATCACAAAGATTTAGAATCAATCCAAGTGTCCAGTAATTCATGAGTGGATTAACAAAATGTGGTGCATATGTACGCAGCCATAAAAAGAAAAGAATTAATGTCTTTTTTAGTAATTTGGATGGAACTGGAGACCATTATCCTAAGTGAAGTATCTCAAGAATAGAAAACCAAACAACACATGTACTCCCTAATAATTTGGAACTAATTGATGGGTATACATGGGTACGGAGTGAAGTAAAAGTCATTGGAAATCAAGAAGGAAGCAATGGGGGGGCAGAAAGCAAGGTTTCATTAAAAACCTACCTAATAGGTATAATGAACATTATTCAGTTAATGGACAAACTTACCACCCTGACTTAAGCATTGTAAAGCTATCCATGTAACAAAAACTTTGCATACCCCCTTAATATTGTGATACAACCCCCCAGAGCAAATACACATTTTGGATTTCCCAGCACTTACACCCCACAGAATCATAAATTTAAACCAGACGGCATGGTGTGGGAGAGACACCCACTATGTAGGAGAGGAGAGTGCAGTGAGCACTGGGCTTTGTTTAGAACCCAGCATCTGGTGTGCTCTCATAAAACCGAGTACTAGTCAATCTCCCATGGACCCAGACTTCAGGCCAGCTCCTGAGGCTACCCTGCACACTCAGTCTTCACACCTGTCTCAGAGCCAGATGGGCCCCACAGTCTCAGACCCTAGGCCAGCCAAAGTCAGGGTTCAGGCCCACTGGAGGCTCTAGGGCTACTGCAGCACTGTGCTTGCTCCAGCAGGCCTAGACACCAGTCCCCCACCAAGGGACCCAGCCTCCAGGCCTACTCCAGTGTTCGTGTTTGAGGCTGTGGTGCAAGGTGGAAGGGTGCCTAGTGTCTTCACTTACATGGAAATAGCTCTATCAAATGCAATCTTATCTGTTGTCTGGCAGAGGCCATCTTAGGAACTCTTTTCCAGTGTGTACCTGAGGCCAACTCAGTTCATTCTCAGATTTCATGGTGATGTAGATTATATTCAGGAACTATTATTGAATGGCCAATTTATCCATTGGAATTCCCTCTTTTCAACTGATTGTTTTGGCAATCTATAGTCAGAAACATAGTATTGTCTTCAAGAATTACATGATGTTCATGAGATCTGATTACACTATACAAATTACTTTGTATTCAGGGATTTCCCAATGATGTTACTGGAATAAGTGTCCATATGAATCATTGTTTTCTGTATGATATTATTTCAGAATAAAGCATCCTTAGGCTAGATCCAAGTTACTTTTACATTTTGGCTTTGAGACTTCATTTTGTATAGTAATAGTTTTGATTATTCTATGAACGTTCAATATTAAAAATACGTTAGTGCTTAAATCTAAATGAGTAGTGGAAGCTTCTTTTTTTTTTTTTGAGAAAGAGCCTCAAGCACCCTGGATAGAGTGCCTTGGCATCACAGCTCACAGCAACCTCCAACTCCTGGGCTCAAGCGAGTCTCCTGCCTCCGCCTCCCAAGTAGCTGGGACTACAGGCTCTCGCCACAACACCTGGCCATTTTTTGGTCATTGTTGTTTGGCGGGCCTGGGCTGGATTCGAACCTGTCAGCTCAGGTGTACGTGGCTGGCGCCTTAGCTCGTTGAGACACAGGCGCTGAGCTAGAAGCTTCTTTTTAAATCATTAAATCAGAGAAAAACTAAACCTGACAACATCTACTCATTTTGGCAAATGTTTCAGTGATACTTAAAAATATTATTGTGCAAGGAATATTAGTGATGCATTAATGTAATCAAAAGAAAAATTTCTCCCATAATCCCACTTTCCAAAAAATAAAAACTGTTTTAATTTTGCTATGTGTCTCTTCATATGTCATATATGAGTATATATTTTATGATATTGTTATTAATATAGTGACATTGCTTTCTTTGTCCAACATACCATCATAATTTCTTTAATCATCCAGGTTTTATAGAATTATTTTAATGCCTGCAGAAGTTCACTAATGTACTAGAGGTGCTGTATTGCCCCGATGATATAGCATGGTACAGACTTTGTTGTGTTTCATATATGAAATCACTACTCTCTCCACCATTCCCCATTGATGTGTTCCAATATGACATTTTCCCTGTAGAGTCTAGTAAGAGAAGATTTATCTCTTTTTATCTCAGGTTCCTCTGAATTCTGGGAAAAGATAGTCGTGGTCCTGCTTAGCGTGTAACCAGTATGATGCACATGATTGAAAAAAGAGGCAGCGGTCCTGTTAATTAGGTAGGTAAGAAGCTAACCATCTCATTTATGTCTATTTTTAGTTTTTTTCTCCCTTTGGCTGTCACAAAATGTGAAGGAGTCCGGCAGCATTAAAAGAGAAAGTTCAGCAATCTTTCTGAAACTAGGGATATCCTAAAATATCAGATCGCTTTTAATGCTTGTCTTAGCCTGACCACCACTGTGTGACGTTACTGAAAAGATAAGGTCTTCCATGAGTTAAAAGTTGCAGAAAATTGAATATTATTCTTCTTGTAGAATTAGTGCAACTAATAATATACTTTTCTACACCTGCTATTATTTATAAATTTCTCTCTCAGAGTACCTGTTAGAATTTTAAAGATTTTATCCTTCTGCAAAGTTACACTGTGCTCTTGCATATGGTTTTCATGGTTAAGTGTAAGGGAGATGATATATTTGTGATATATCAGCTAATTAGATTTTCTTAGACTTGCACAGTCATTATGTACTATTGGTATGGGAATAAGGAATTATGCTTTATTTTTATAAATTATTCATTTTGAACACATGGCTTTATTGAAATGAAATGGGTATACATGCATTCTTTATAAAGTCATTCTAATTGTTCACAAAATCTGGTCATGATTGTACATTTGTGTTGTATAATAAGGTTATGAGTTGTATAATGTTGGTGTTGACTAAGACCTCAGCATTTTCTAGTACTATTCAATTGTGATGGTTTTTAGTAGACTTATGTTAATATGTGTTAATACCCTAATTCTTATTCTCTTCAGATACTTAAAGTCATCACTATAAAAAAATAGAATACTTAGAGCTTATAAATTATGATGAATGGCTATATCCTACTTCTTAGGGATGACTGTGGCAATGTTTATTACTTCCACTGTCTAAACTGGCCTCAAATTTCATTTTTCCTTGCACTACTACATGGAGGCTACATGGAAAGCCACTAAATGGGGCAGGAGTCATTTGGGGATGGATAAATGGTTCTCTTCTGGACTTCACAATAGTGATGGTTGAACCTATCCTATAGGCCTCAATTCAGACTCTGAGGACTTTGATCTCCCTTTAGAATCATTAGATATTAGAGAAACAAGGGACTTTAGAAATTATAGGATCCAATTCAATTACAGATGAAGAAACTGAAACTTTTAGAAATGAAGTACCTTGTCTTTCAGTTTGTGTGAAACTCAGGGAAAGAATGGCCCAGGAGAAAATTTTGATCTTATCTGCCAAAAGTATTTGCTCTTGTCTGCCAAAATATTGTCCTGGCATGAGGCCGCAGAAGGCTTTGCTGTCTATCTCATATCCCTTAGAGATACTCGTTGGAGTATCCTCAGAATTGCTTCTGAGATTCCCAGATTTAACCCTAAGGTATATAATAGAGTATTTGGTAAGGCAAACAGTAAATGTTTACCATTCTTTGCTTACTGAACAAGGATTTTTGTTTGTAGCTAGGTGCATTTAATCATAGATTTCATCCTGAGAAGCACAGACATCATCAAAAAGTTAATTATTTTTGCTTTATTATTTAAGAAATTAGGATAACCATTAATGAAAATTTCCATTAAGATGGTTAACATAGAAGTTTTAGTGCTTCAAATGGACAGATGTTGTTGATTCACAGAAATTATAGCATTCATAGTTGCTGATTTATATGTATAGCAATTCCAGCATTTTTATAATTTATGCCCTTTAACAGAGATAGCTCTGAGGGTTGTTTGGAGTGACTTTGACCATCATCATTATTTCCATTAATCCCTCCACTGGGCACAAAGCTATTCTTAATAAACTTTGGAGTTGCCTTTCAAATATATGTTCAAGATAAATTCCCTAGGCCCCTGCTTATAACTGGATTGAATATCTAAGATGCTCATATAAAGATAGAAATACTGGACACCCTAGTTCTCTAAGATAGACCATATGTGAACGTTAGTAAAAAAAAAAAAAAAAATAGAGAACATATCCACATGAGGCACCTACCAAAAGGAACCAATTTACTTTTTCCTTGAGTGAATAGGACTTTAGCTCTAAGCTAGAATGTGGTTCCTACTTTCTCAGATCTTGGAGCCCTTCACAGAATCACTGGGTCAGAGGCTGGCATTGCTTTTTATGCCTGCTCACCTCCTCAGAGGAGAAATGGCCTTGGTAAACACAAAATTATTTTGTAGTCAATTTTTTAATATTTAATTAAAATGTGGCTTTTCAGTCCTAAATTCTATGTATTCAAAATGCTTTGGCTTTTCCAGCTGATTTTACTGAACAATAATTAGAGCAAGACTACCTTTGCCCCTACTATTTGGAGATTATGTAAACCATTTGAAAAAGAAGTTTTCTTCTGTTGTTGGATACAAATTGGCCTTTATCATTTTCTACCAAATTTTTTAAAACTCAAGTTACTAACTCTCCAGGATTATAAATAACCCCCTTATTTTCTGTTGAGCCTTGTTTATAAATCAAAAATCCAAATTGTGGCTAAAAAATTGATAGAACTCGCTCCCTGGAACCTACAATTCCCTAAAGCAGCTAAATTCTTCTATTTATTTCACTAGTTAGTGTTAATAACAACTTAATGAATTGAGGTCTGTGTCTTGCATGTTTTATTAAAAAAAAGAAAAAAAGACCCTAACTTCAACTGAGTCTATATGATAAAAGCCTGGATCTTACAATCTTTTAATCATCTCTGGCTCAATGTTACTGAAACATTTAAAATACACATATTCACCCATGTAAAACAAACCCTTTTGATTATCAAGTTCTTATAGTAATTATTGTTTTAATTTTCATTTAAAAACTCATCCTCCACTCTTAATTGGCAGAGATTGCGAAAGGAAGACTTAGCAACTTATTCATCAGGTTTAGAATAGCTTCAAGTAAAAGTCATCTAAAAATAAAATGTCCTTATTCTTTTGTAAGAGTGAAGTTTAAATACTTGATGTATCCTTTATTTTACTATGACTTCATGATATTTTTATGCTTATAAAGTACTTTGTTATTAAGTAAGTTTTAAATGTATTTTTAAAAATTTAAAATGTGATCATTTATGGAATCCCTGAGCGCCAAGTGGGAGAGTTATAGGGTTATTTTAGTAATTGATATGTTAGAATCATAGAGAATTAAATAAGTAAAGGGATATATGGATCAGAAATCTAATTGTAAAAAGGCAATCACAGACTTCTACACAGAACTAGATTACTTAAAATTATTGACCTCAGGGCTTGTACAGATAGTGGCAAGCTTTTTTTCTAGGAGTTGAAGCCATGCTGTGTGGACCAAAAAATCAGCAGGATGTTGAAAGTAGTTTTTCTCCAAGCAAAAACAAACAAAAATCAAAATTAAACTAAAATAGAATGAATGAATGAAAAAAACCAACAACAACAACAACAATAACAGAAAAGCAAAGAAGGGAGAATTTAGAACTCAGATGGAAAATTAACTTTGTTGTTAACTTTGTTGGATAGATGAATAATGAGTGAATGAATACAGTAATATGTAATCTCTTAAAGCCCTAACCTTTAAAATTAGCAGGCTTCAAGTAGCAAAGCAGAAGAAAGTCCTGTACATGTTGGCTGTCTGATATCCTAAGGTGGCATCTCAAGTTATGTAAAACAGGTCACATTTTTCTTCTTAACACTGAAGACAGTGTTGTCCATAGAATTTTCTGTGATGATGGAAGTGTTTTGTATCTGCAATATCCAATAGTCACATACAGCTGATGAACATTTAAAATATGGCCAGTGTAACTAATGAACAGATTTTCTAATTATATTTAATTTTATGAATTTAAATTTAAATAGTCACACACAGACTGAGAGCTACCAGTGCAGCTCTAGAATGATGACAAACATGGTAAATACCTATGCATTCATATTCATATTTCTTTAAATCTTGCTCTAAATAGTCTATATTGCCATTTTATGTAATGTTATAAAATTATCATTGACTGGATCACATACTAATCTTGATTTTCTAAATTATCTAATCAAAACTATTAAATTCTTACCTAGAGACACTATCAACACTTTAAGAATAGTGGTGAAAAAAATAATGGGCTAGTTTCACAAAACTGAACTTACAAATAAGAATGAATGAATCATCTCTTACAAATCTATTTTGAGAATCCCTGTGAGGGTGTTATGACTTTCCTTTTTTCCATAGTCCATACAATTATTTATCTTTGTGAGTTTCCCTGTACTGTTTCCCTTTTATAAACTCTAAAACCCGGGCAACTTATATTTGCTCCAGAGTAAATATATCCTTTTCTTTCCTAACAGTGTTCTCTGGAATATGGTAGCCAAAGACTCAGTGAACTGGTCTCTTTTTGTAGCTCTAGTGGTTATCAAAATTGACACTGGCAAGTGCTTTTTTGCTCTGATTTTCATGCTTGTGATATGTTTCTTTGTTCCTGGTTTCCCTCTTCTACTCTCTCTTCTCTCTGTCTCACCCTTCTGGTGGAATTTCCCCAGATCATCTTGATCTTAGCTTATATAGACAAATATCATTATATGGAATTATAACAAGAAAGCAGACTCCCATTTGGTGTTAATTCTATGGAGAAAGGCAACCTGATAAACAACTTTCCATTTTCTACTAGACTAAACTTCTATTCATGATATCCTTGTGCAATACTGTAAGCACTTCATTTATGTTTCAAATGTTGCCCCTGATGCATCCAGAACAAGCAAAAATTGATACCCATTTTTCTGTAGATTCCTAGGCATTTTGGTCAAAGGAATTTGTTTCCTGAGATCTTTGCAAGTGTCACTTTTCTTTTCTTTCTTTCTTTCTTTCTTTCTTTCTTTCTTTCTTTCTTTCTTTCTTTCTTTCTTTCTTTCTTTCTTTCTTTTTTATTGTGATCTTTCTTAAGGGCCACTGAACTGCAGCATTAGACATCGATAAGAGGGGAACAGAAATTGCTTAGGTAAATATGGGAGGAAGGCTAGAAAAAGGCCGTGTTTTGTATAGAGCTTGTTCACAAACTTGTGAACCAGATAAAACATTAGACGATGGCTACCCCAAATCAGGGATTTTAGTCCTATCCATATAGCACATCACACAGCACATTGTTTTCTACAAGTGTTTGTTAAATGAGCTACAAGAAGCAGCTTGGAATCTGGACCTAGGTAATGAAGGCATATTCAGGTAATGGGGAAGAATCAGACAATAGGTAAGATTTGAAGTATTTGGAAAATGATTAGGATAGACAACAGGTATAGAAGCCAAAATGAGGATTGTGGCAGGAGGGAAAAGACAAGGTAATGGCTAAAGATAAAGATAGAGATAAATGGGAATGAATAGCTATAGATACAAAGGAGAGACTGCTGATACACACAGCCTAACCCACTTCATAAGACAGGTTTCTCCATGTACATACACACTGTAGTTCTACACAAATACAAGATTTGAGTTTTAAATGTCTTCCAAACAACACAAAAATAATTACAGGGTTTTTAGTTTAATTCAGTGCTTAACCATTCCTTTGTCTAGATCACATTAAAATCTTTCTTTAGCAAGAATGAACCCTAGAAGACATGGACAGCCATCTGGCCAATTGTGTCCAAACTCTGGAGCAGATAATTCTACTTCATGATGCCAGTGAGATATTACTGTACATCGATGTTGAATTACCTCTTTAAAAACTGTAATTCTCATACATTTTTCTGAACTTCCATTTAATTAACTATAGGAGACCTAGAATGTAGGTACTACATAATAAACAATCAATGGATTGTTTTCTCTATAATGGTAAAAATGGAAACCAACATAGTCCCTGTCCTTGTGTCAAATAATATTGGAAGCAAACATTCTATCCCCAGTAGGGGTTTCTGGGAATCAGACTTAGAGATGGAGATCTATATGTAGGAGGTTTATTGAGAGAGTGCTCCTGGAATCAACACCTGTGGTTGCAAGGGAAAGAAGTAACACTGGTCAGAGGAAGAGTTAACAGTGATAACAGTCCCAGCAGAAGTCAGTGGAACAAAAAGGGAGTTTTAAAGCTGTGATGGTTCTTCAGAATCATTCTCAGTTGGGGCAAAGAGAATAGACATTTACAATATCACATTAGTCAGTGGATGTGGGCTGCCTTGGGAAAGTAGCATGGTCCAGTTGTCTATTGCTGTATAACATGCAACCTCAAACTTGGTGGCATAAACCAACTACCATTTAGTATTATTGTCCCTATAGTTCTAAGTATTGACTGAGCTCAGATAAGTGGTTCTTAGTTGAGAGTCTATCATGTAGTTTAGGTCAGGTGGGACTGACATCATCTCAAAGGCCTCCTCACTCTTGTGTCTGGTGGCTGAGCAGCTGTGGCTCAATCCCAGGAGTGGTTGCTATCTGGAACATGACTTCTGCATGTGGTCTGAGCTTCCCGCTAACATAGCAGCTATTTCTAAGAGAAAGCATCCCGAGAGCAAAAGTGAAACAAGCAGAAGCTGTAAAGTGTTTTCTGTCTTAGCCTCTGAAGTCACAAAGCCACACTTAGTTGGTTGACGAAGTTACAAAAGGGCTATGTGAATTTAAGGGCAGTGAACACTGATACTATATATCTCTTGATGGGAGAAGTGGCGAGGTTACATTGTAACAAGAGCATCTGAGAAGGGAAATATTATTATGACCACTTAAAATATATATATAATCGGGCGGTGCCTGTAGCTCAAAGGAGTAGGGCGCTGGCGTATGGCCCCATATGCCGGAGGTGGTGGGTTCAAACCCAGCCCTGGCCAAAAATTGCAAAAAAAAAAAATATATATATATATATATAAATAAAAATATATATTTAGTATATAAATATATATATATATAATCTACCATAGGACATGACTGCGTGTAAGGTCAACTCAGGAAATCTTTGTAGGGTATCAGTAACCAATGGCTTTCTGCTATTACTATCCCCCAGCAACTGAAGAATAAGTCTTTTATTCTTCTTTATCTAGACATTCAGAGCATTTACCATATTTACTTTTCCATTCCTTTGTTAAAAAATTGGGAGACCATGCATACAGTTTTTGTCCTTATGTTTAACAATGCTGAAAATAAGCAAAAATAACCCAGCTATTTTCTCCAGAAAATGCTTTCCCTAGAAGACAAGTCTGTGCAAACTAAAATAGCTTGCTCAAAAAATCTCACTTCAATACCTCCAATCCAAATTTATAATATCATAAATACTTCCCAGTCTCAAAAATTTCCCTGCCTTGCAAGGCCTGCCTCGAGCCCACCCAACTCAAGTTCTAAAACCCTACAAATATTCTTTCAGAATTTCTCCATTTCAGACACTCTTAAAGCTCTGTTAAGTTGGTGCTTTCTGTTACTGCAATAAGTCTATTGAATTTAGCTTTGCTTGGTCAACAGGTTATTCTGCTTGTCTTTTAATGGCGTCAGCAACTAACAGTGGGAAAAAGAGTGTGGCCTCAGAAGAGCCTGGTTTTAGAGCAAGTTGACAAAATGAGAATGTCATTTAAGGGAAAAATTGAAATATTTACCAATTTAGCCACTCATGGTGTGGAAATTCAAATTCCTCCTATAGAATCATAAATTCTCAGGGTTCAAAGAGACTTGAAATTTATCTAGTCCGCTCCACTTGCTTGATCCAGATGGAGAAGAGGCTCAGATCTGAGTTCAAATTAGAGTAATTTTTTTTTCCTGTATTGTTGAAGAGGACCCTTGGGTGTAACCACTGGTTTTAGCTTTCCTCTCTCTTTCCTCATTTTTTTGTTTTTGTTTTTGTTTTTTTGTTTTTTTTTCCCTCATCTTCCCTGTTCATTCTCTTCTTTTCTCCAGTCTGGGATCACTGTATCTCTATTTTTCATCTTTCAGATAATTAGAGGAAATTCAGTTCTTCATCACATTTTGGCAGAGGGACTCTTTTATCCCAGTGTTGCCACAGGGTTTTCAGAGCTGTGTGTTTTGAACACAAATGAATTTTCAAAAGACTTCACACTCCAAAAAGCTAGCATCTGGTTTCCATTATCTGAAAAGTCTCATTAACAGATGATATTACAACGTTCACACCCTGATTTTTTGACGTTAAAGGAAAGTGAGGGTTAATTTTTTTTGGAAAATCTCATAAATAATGGAATAAATTTTCTAGCTGTGTAGGCTATCCTCCTCACTTCATCCTGAGTATTTTAGAAAGACTGAGGGTGAAAAAGTATTTAATCTTAAATATACTAGAAAAATAACTAGACGGGAAGGTTCTGTATGAGACATTTTTGAGATATTTGTCTTTTGACTAATTTACCCTTTAAAAAATGTGTTTGTGTTACTAGGTCCTTAGTGTACATATATTAATTAGTCACTGGCTTGAAATAAATAGAAACAATTCATGACTTTATTAACAACTTGCAATTTGTTATTTACATAGTGGTTAGTGGGGAAAACACGTATGTATGCAGGTGTGATGAAAATTATTGGAAATCTTTATATAAATAAAAGTGAAAAGAAGTTACCCATGGTTCTAAGGAGATTGCACTGGGACCTTACTGTATGAAGATGGAGTGTCATATAGAGCTGGCGATGTTCCTGCTGTCTCAGAGTTCTTTCCTTATTTTCATTACTGACTATTTGCTTCTCCCACATCATGGATAATTCACAACAGATGATTTCTTTGTATAGCTTTTATTTTTATGCCGGGATAATTATTGACATATCCCACATTATTTTTAATTATAGAGTTTAAATAATCCATTTCTGGACAGTAATCACATGTTAAAAAGTTTTGTATTTGCATGTGTGATGGTGAGAGCAGTAACATAATGCACTCATTATGACAATGCATTGAGTTTAGATTTTGCTGAACTGCAAAATGTGGATGTTTAAAACTCACATTAGAAATACAGATACACCTAGAAATTTTTCTAATGTCCAATGCCCTTAAGTATTAAGTTTGACAGCTGATATCTCTGACATTTCACTTTGACATTTTTTTTTTCTTATTATGACAGCACATCATCATTCTTTCAATAACAGATTTTGGCTTGTAGTTATCGTTCAAAAAAAGTTTTTTTTGTTTTTTTTTTTGTAGAGACAAAGTCTCACTTTATGGCCCTTGGTGGAGTGCTGTGGAATCACACAGCTCACAGCAACCTCCAACTCCTGGGCTTAAGCGATTCTCTTGCCTCAGCCTCCCGAGTAGCTGGGACTACAGGCACCTGCCACGACGCCTGGCTGTTTTTTTGCTGCAGTTCGGTGGGGGCTGTGTTTGAACCCACCACCCTCAGTATATGGGGCCAGTGCCTTACCGACTGAGCCATAGGCACTGCCCCTCTTTCAAAAATTTTTTTAGAATAATTTTTGTGAAATCATGGATAGGTAAAAAAATTCATGTTATTTTGAGTATACGTTCCATCATGGAACCAATGCAGTGAAAACAGCTCAAAATAGCAATGAAATATTTGGGAAGGATGTGGCTAATCAATGTCCAGTATATCAATGGTAAGAAGTTCCATTCTGGTGAGTTTCATCTTGAAAATGAGCCACCTAGGTAACCTGAGACCAAGAACAATTACCACCTGAAAGTTGTAGTAGAAGTGAATCCATCTCAACCTATGTGTGAATTAGCAGCAAGATTTGACATTACTAGTCCAAAAATGTAGGACCATTAAAAAAAAAACAAACAAATAGATGGGTGCTGAATGAAGTAAATTTATCAGAAGACAATCTTTTTTTAAAAACATGTTTCATCCTTTTTATTTTGAATTGATTTGATCCCTACGGCTATTTAAATAAAACTGAAATGTTGACAATGAAACAAATACTGAAATACATAAATTATAATTATTATTAGCTCAGTTCACTACACTGAGCTTTCAACATAGGATATACGTTGATAGGATAATAATGATGATGATAAAAAGTGCTATTTGGGTGGCACCTGTGGCTCAGGGGGTAGGGCAGGCACCCAAAACTGGCCTGGCCAACTTGCAACAAAAATAAAATAGCTGGGTGTTGTGGCGTGTGCCTGTAGTCCTAGCTCCTTGGGAGGCTGAGGAAAGAGAATTGCTTAAGCCCAGGAGTTGGAGGTTGCTGTGAGCTGTGATGCCATAGCACTCTACCAAGGGTGATAAAGTGAGACTCTACCTCTAAAAATAAATAAATAAATATAATAAAATAAAAAATGCTATTCTTTCTTGAGCATTATTATGGGCTTTAGGCCTTAACATCATCATTTATGAAAAAGCTTTTACCTCAGCTATGCTACCCTACTGACAAGAATAAAATTTAGCTATGATCTTAATCTAATAAATTTTCTAAATCATGGTAAAAAGACATGTGAGTCAAGGTTTCAAACCCACAAATTAAGAAGCATTCAACTTTCAGAGAATCTGTTGTTACCTTTTCAAGTCTTTGGCCTACTAATAGAAGAGTTGATCATAGACAAAAATCTTAAAACACCTTCCATATCCACTGAGCTTTTAGGATGTTCAAAAATCTTTATTTACGTATTTAATTCCAAATAAATGTGAGGGTATCTACAATTAAGTTACATTGTTTGCATTTGTAAGGTTAAGTCCACGTTGTAGTTGTGTCCTTCATCCAGGAAGTGTGCTTTACATTGTACCCATTAGGTGAGAACTTACTGAATCCCACTCCCCTTCTTGAATTTAATTGAGTTTTTCTCTCATGTGAGCCTGTAGTTATTAATCTACTAGTTTCAACTTAGTATTGAGTACATGGCATGCTTTATTTTCCATTCTTGTGATACATTACTTAGATTATTTTATAATAATCCTTGTAGGTTATTATGTAATAATCCTAGGTTATTAAGAAAGATACAGTCTCCATCGCTTTCTTAATGTCTGAACAGTATTCCATGGTACACATTTACCACAGTATATTAATTTATTCATTTGTTTATGGGCCATTGGGTTGTTTCTACATCCTTGCAATTGTGAAATGAGCTTCCATAAACATTTGAGTACGAATGCTCTTATGGTAAAATGACTGTTTTTCTTTTGGAATTGCAGGATCAAATGGAAGGTCTACTTTTAGTTTTGAGGAGTCTCTCCATACTTATTCCCTAAGAATGCACATTGATAGAATGTCTATATTATACAAAGCAATCTAGATATTTAAGGCCATCCCCATTAAAATACCAAGGTCATACTTTGAAGAACTTGAAAAAATAATTATTCATTTCTTATGGAACCAGAAAACACCAAATAGTCAACACAATTCTGTGAAACAAGGACAAATTTGGAGGCATCACATCACCAGATTTCAGGTTATACTATAAGTCTGTAGTGTTCAAAACAGCATGCTACTGACATGAAAATAAAGACATACCTCTATGGAAAGAATAGAGAACCTAGAGATGAAACTAGCCTCATATCACTCTCTGGTCTTTGGTAAAGCAAATAATAGCATACACTTGGAAAAGAATCACTATATAGCATACACTTAGAAAAGAATCACTATTTAGGGTGGCGCCTGTGGCTCAAGGAGTAGGGCACCGGCTCCTTATTCCAGGGGTAGTGGGTTCAAGCCCAGCTCTGGCCAAAACTGCCAAAAAAAAAAAAAAAAAGAATCACTATTTAATAAATGATGCTGGGAGAACTCGTTAGCCATTTATAAAAGACTCAAACTAGTCCTGTATCTCTCAATACTTATAAAAATTAACTTCCAATGGATACATTTAAATCTAAGACACAAAATTATAAAAACTCTTGAAGAAAATGTGAGAAAAACCCTGAATCTTGTTAACCTAGGACAAGAATTTATAAAGAAGACACCAAAGGCAATTGCAGCATCAACAAAAATAAATAAATGGGCCTCATGAAGTTAAAAAGCTTCTACTTTGGTCAGGACACAATCAACAAAGCAAACAGGCAAACTTCAAAGTAGGGAAAGATACTCTCACGTAACTAATCTGACAAAGGGCTAATAACCAGAATCTACAATGAACTCAAGCAAATCAACAAGAAAAGAACAACTCCATTAATAACTGGGCAAGAGACATGAATAGAATAGAGGACAGATGACAAATGGCCAACAGACATATGAAAAAATGCTCATCATCCCTAATCATCAGAAGAATACAATCAAAACCACCTTGAGATATTACCTAACCCCAGTAAGAATGACCCACATCACATGGTCCTAAAGCAGTGGGTGCTGGTGTGGGTGCAAAGAGAAGAGAACATTCATGCTGCTGTTGGTGGGACCACAAACTAGTACAGCCTTTGAGGGAATAAGTATGGAGACTCCTCAAAAAACTAAAAGTAGACCTATTTTTTAAACATCCTCTGCTATTTCTTTTCTTAGTATTTCATAGTTCTCTCTGTAGAGATCCTTCACATCTTTTGCTAAGTAATTCGTTTTCCTTGATGCTCCTGTGAAGGGTATTGTGGCTTTGATTTCTTAGCTTGCTTGTTGTTGGCATGTATGAAAGCTACTAATTTACAAACATTGATTTTACATCTTGAGACACTACTGTATTTCTTTTCTTTCTTTTTTTTTTTTTTTTGCATTTTTTGGGCCAGGGCTGGGTTTTTGAACCCACTACCTCCGGCATATGGGGCCGGTGCCCTACTCCTTTGAGCCACAGGTGCCGCCCTGACACTACTGTATTTCTTGATAAGTTCCAGGAGTCTCATGGTTGAGTCCTTGGGATTTTCTAGATCATATCATCAGCATAGAGCAATAGTTTGACCTCCTCTGTTCTCATTTGGATATCCTTGATATTCTTCTCTTACCTAATTGCATTGGCTAGGACTTCCAGCAATATGTTGAATAATAGCAGTAATAGTGGACAACCTTGTCTGGTTTCAGTTCTAAGTGGAAATACATTCAGTTTTTCTCCATTCAATATGATATTGGCTGTGGGCTTGTCATAGATAGCTGCTATTGTTTAATAAATGTTTCATCTATGCCTACTTTTTAAAGTGTTCTTATCAAAGAAGGATACGGAATTTTGTCAAATCCTTTTTCTGTATCTATTGAGAGGATCATATGGTCTTTGTTTTTACTTCTGTATGTGTGGTGAATTATGTTTATGTATTTGCATATGTTGAACCAGACTTGCATCCCTGGGATGAAGCACAGCTGGTCATGATGTATTATTTTTATTTTTTTCTATGCATTATTTTTTTGATGTGCAGCTGAATTATGTTTGCTAAGATTTCACTAAGTATTTTTGCGTCAATATTTATTAATGATATTGGTCTGTAGTTTTCTTTTTTGCTGAATCCTTTCCCAGTTTTGGTATCTGAGTGATATTTGCTTTGTAGAAGAAGCTGCATAGGGTTCCTTCCTTCTCAATGTTTTGGAATAGGTTTTTTTTTTTTTTTGAGACAGAGCCTCAAGCTGTCACCCTGGATAGAGTGCTGTAGCATCACAGCTCACAGCAACCTCCAATTCCTGGGCTCAAGCGAGTCTCTTGCCTTTGCCTCCCAAGTAGCTGGGACTATAGGCGCCTGCCACAATGCCTAGCCATTTTTTGGTTGTAGCTGTCATTGTTGTTTGGCGGGCCCGGGCTGGATTCGAACCCGCCAGCTCAGGTCTACGTGGCTGGCGCCTTAGCCTGTTGAGCCACAGGCACCGAGCCTGGAATAGGTTTTGCAATATTGGTATGAGCTCTTTGAAAGTTTGCTAGAATTCTGGTGTGAAACCTGTGGTCCAGGCCTTTTTTCTTTGGAAGCATCTTTACTGTTATAATTTCAGTGCTTCACATTGGTCTGTTGGAATAATTCTAGTTCTTCCTGGTTGAGTCAAGGCAGGAATTATGATTACAAGAATTGGTACATTTCCTCCACATTTTCAAATTTCTGTGTATGGCATTTTTTATGAATTCAGTAAAGCTCTTTTGTATATCTGTGGTATCTATTGCTACTTCCCCTTTTTTGTTATTGATTAAGCTTATGCTGTATTTTGCTTTTCTGTTTCTAGTTAATCTGACCAAGGCTTTATCAATTTTATTTACCTTTTCGAAGAACAAACTTTTTGTTTTGTTAATCTTCCAAATAGTTCTTGTGTTCTCTATTTCACTTAGTTACGATTTAATTGTAGTTATTTCTTTCCTTCTACTGGTTTTGGGAATGAATTGCTCTTCCTTTTCAAGTACTTGAGATGATTCATTAGATTATTAATTTGCATTCTTTCAGACTTCTGGATGTGGTCATTTAATGCAATAAATTTTTTTCTTAGGACTGCTTTTACAGAATTCCACAGATTTTGATAGCTTGTGGCTTCATTTTGTTCAAGGAATCTATTGATTTCTTTTTTTTTTATCTCTTCCTTGACCCAACTGTAATTTAGCAAAGGGTTGTTTAGTTTCCATGACTTTGTGTGGGGATATGTATTTCAGTTGGAATTGAAATCTACTTTTATTCTTCTATGGTCTGTGAAGATATAAAAGATAATTTCTATTCTTTTAAATTTGTTGAGATTTGTGCCCCAGGATATGATAGATCTTAGAGAATGATCCATGAGCTGGTAATAATATATATTCAGCAGTACTGGGGTGAAATGTTCTATATATGCCTATTCAGCCCTTTGTTTTATAGTCATGTTTATGTCCATTATTTCTTTCTTTACGTCTGCTTGGAGTATCTGTACAGTTCTGTCAGTGGTGTATTGAAGTCCCCTAATATTACAGTGTTAATGGTGGGGGCATATTATATATGTATGCATATATATATACATATATATGTATTTAGTATTAAAATGTCTTCTTTTTATAATGCTCCCTTGAACAATATAAAGTTTCCATTTTTGTCTTTCTTTATTTTTATTGCTATAAAGACAATTGTGTCCACCAAAAGGATTGTGATTCCTGCTTTCTTCTGGTTTTCATTTGCCAGAAATATTGTTTCCAACCCTTCAACCTGAGTCTTGATTTTTCCTTGAGGATTAGATGTGTTTCCTGAAGACAGAAAATACTTGGCTTTTACTTCTTTTTTAAGATTGATATGAAGATACAAATGATTAAAATATAATGTTTGCATTTGTTAGGTAAGGTCCCTGTTATAGTTGTGTCCCTCATCCAGGAGGTGTGCAATATACCTTTACATTGTGTCCATCAGGTGAGAGCACACCATCACCCTCCTTCCTCTCACTTCCTCCAAACTTGAATTAAAGTGAGTTTTTCTCTTGTGTGGGCATGTACTAATTGGTGTATAGGCTTCATAATAGTATTGAATACATTGGATACTTGCTTTTTCATTCTTGTTTTACTTTAAAAGAATGTTCTCCAAGTCTATCAGTGGTTAATACAAAAGTTGTAATAAAGTCTTCATCTTTTTTATGGCTGAATATTGTTATACATATACCACTATTCCATGGTATATTACACAATACTATAGTTTATTAATCCATTTAGGGGCAGTTGAGTTGAGTTCTACTTTTTCATCAAGCCAGCCAGCTTATGCCTCTTCAGTGGGGAATTCAAGTCATTCACATTTATTGAGAGAATTGATAAGTACGGTGGAGTTCTGTTCATCTTATTGGGTAGAAGTCTGGTGCCTTTTTTTGTCACTTGGGCCATTGCAATAGCTAGGCTTTTGTCCTTTAGTTTCTGAGTGTCTATACTTTGCTGATGGTTGAAATGGCTCCCACGCTGGATTTGTGGAGAAAATGATGTATTTGGCAAGGGCTGAAGACAGCTAAAACTAAGTTCCAAAGTACTGGCTAGAGATGTTCATCCATGCCACTGTTTCAGTGGTGGTGGCTACTGCTTGCACCAAAGCTGAAACATGGCAGTGGCGGCAGTGACTGAAGACTGAAATGATCCTGAAGCTTGCCTTTATTTGCTGTCATGCCATAAAGGCAAACCATTTCTATACTGTATGACAAATGGATTCTTTTTGATTTGGAATAGTAGTTAAAGATGAAGTGCTGAAACAGTCCAAAGCCAAATATTCATTTTAAAAAAGCTAATGATAGCTGGGCATGGTGGCTCATTCCTGTAATCCCAGCACTCTGGGAGGCTGAGGCAGGCACATTGCCTGAGTTCACAGGTTCAAGACCAGCCTGAGCAAGAGAGAGACCCTGTCTCTAAAATATAGCTGGGTGTTGTGGCAGTTTCTTGTAGTCTCAGCTATTTGGGAGGCTGAGGTAAGAGAATTGCTTGAGCACAAGAGTTTGAGGTTGCTGTGAGCTGTGAAGCCCTAGCCCTCTACTGAGGGCAACATAGTGAGGCTCTGTCTCAAAAAAAGAAAAAGGAAAAGGAAAAGCTCATGGTATCTGTTTGGTTGTGTGGCACTGTCTGGCACTGCTTGGCACTGGGATATTCACCACAGCTTCACGAAACCTGTTCAATCAATTATAGCCAATGTCTACTACAATCAGCTGGATAACACGATGAACATGCTTGTGATTAAGTATTGGAAATTGGTCAATAGAGACAATCCAATCATGTTGCAATATAATGCTGATGCATAAACAATGCTGCTCAAAACTATAGAAGATGAACTTGGAAACTCTGTCATCCACCAAATTCACCAGACCTTAAACCAACTGACTACTACTTTTTCCAGGCTTTGGACCACTTCTTGGAAAATGTTCAGTTTTCATCAATCTGTAGAAAACACCTTTTGCAATTTCATTGCCGCTCACTCCTGGCTTCTTCACTGCCGGCATAATCAAGCTATTATTAGATGACAGTGCTGTGTTGATAGTTTAGGTGCATGCCTTGATTAGTTGTACTGCTTCTTGTTTCAGATATAACAAACTAAACTGTTGATTTGAAATGGGACATTTCTTATATAATGACCTAAGAATAGTATCTATTGCAGAAGTTTGTGTGAGAATAAAACAAATTAGTGGATATGAAGTAGTTAGAAGAGAACCTGGCACATCATAACTTTTCAATAGATTTTTTTTTTTTTTTGTAGAGACAGAGTCTCACTTTATTGCCCTGGGTAGAGTGCCGTGGCGTCACACAGCTCACAGCAACCTCCAGCTCCTGGGCTTAGGTGATTTTCTTGCCTCAGCCTCCCGAGTAGCTGGGACTACAGGCACTCGCCACAATGCCCGGCTATTTTTCTGTTTTGCAGTATGGCCAAGGCCAGGTTTGAACCCGCCACCTTCGGTATATGCGGTCAGTGCCCTACTCGAAGAGCCACAGGCACCGCCCTTCAATAGATTTTTTAAAACATCACTTTGATGATGATTACTTCAAAGATTAACTTTGTACCAGTAATTCCCACATTTCTATCTCTACACCAGTCTAGTTTTCTTTATTTTAACTATACTGCCAATTTTGTTAGAAAATAAAATGAAATTTGATCCTATCTTTATATAAAACCATGCTGTCCCCAGTTGTCATACATTTGTTTAAACTTATTGTGTGCTAGATACTGTTTCTAGGTATCAGGCGTACAGATGCAAAAAATTCTTTCTTTATTCCCTGTTGGGTGAGAAAAACAAGTAAACAAATAGTTACAGCACAGTGTGATAAGCAGATGGGGGTATAAAAGCATTAGAGTCATCCAAACCAGACTTTTGCTCAAACATGTATTAGTTATCTATTGATATAGCAAACTACTTTAAAACTTAGCAACTTAAAACAGCAAACATTTATTATTGTACAGCATTCATAGGCCAGGAATCTGGGCACAACTTTGTTGGATGCTTCTGGCTTAGGGTCTCTTGTAGGATATAGTCAAGGTGTGGGTGCAGGGTGCAGTCATCTTAAAAGTAAACTTGGGGAGGATCTGCTTTCAAGCTCACTCACATGGTGGTTTGCAGGATTCATTTCCTTGTGGGCTATTGAAATAAGAATCTCAGTGTCTCACCAACTGTTGGCTACAAATCATCCTTACGTCCTTACCACATGGCCTTTTTTTCCTTACAACATAGCAGTTGGTTTCTCCAAGAGAGTTCTGAGACAGTGAGCAAGAAAAGGGAAGATGGATTTATGTTGGTCTTTTTGTAACCATATCTCAAAAGTGGCATCCTATTATATTTGCCATAATTTTTAAAAAAAATTTTGTTTGTTTTTTGTTTGTTTATTTGTTTTTTACTTTTAATTTCAGTTGGCTTGCACTCTTCTTAGTTTCTGCCATAATTTTTTTGTTAGAAGAAAGTCACAAGTTCAACCCATATTCAAGTAGAGGAACTTACACAAGAGCATACATACCAGAAGAAGGAATCATTGGGGGCCATCTTGGAATCTTCCTACCTCAAATAAGATAAATTATTTTCTTTTTTTATTATGATTTATCTCCTTTTGTGTCATCTCTACTTTCTCTCACTTTTCTCTCTCTAGATGCACTTGTTGTTGCTCCTTTTCAGGAAAACTATAAAACTTCAATGAGCCCAGAGAAAACTAATAAAAATGCTCTATATGCTGAATAGTTTAAAAGTAAATTTGAATGATATATAGGTAAATTCAAGTTTACCTTGATCATAGTGTTCACAGGTATTTATGGGAAATATGGACATAAATTTCATTAGTAGTTTATCATTATCTTGGAGAACATATTCTGGGGTTCTGCCACTATTAGTATCATGCTCAGGGAGAATTTTAGCCTGCATTGCCCTGTCAGAAAAGCAGCTACAGCTCAGGAATTAGAAGACTGCTGCTAGCTCTGCCCTGTGAGTCACCTGGACAGGCCACTTAATTTATCTGTGCTTTGATTTCCTTATTTACAAAGCGGGTATGATGAGTACCTGCTCTTATCACAGTCATAGAACTCTTGTCACTTCCTACAATAATATACAGGGAGACTCCTTCCATCTAAATTGCTACAAAAAAACCATTTCATTCTTTTTGTGGTTAAACAGAACTAAGTGAAGTATCTCAGGGAATAAAAAGCAAACACCACATGTATTCTCTAACATTGGGAGCTAATCAGTGAGCATGCATGGGCCCAAAGAAATGCTAATTGGAAATCAAGACTGGGGAAGAGGGGAGGAGTAAAAACTTACCTATTAGGTTCAGTGAACACTATTCAGATGATCAGCAAACTAAAGCCCTGATTTAAGCATTATAAAAGGTATCCATGTAACAAAAACATATGCACCACCTTAATATTTTGAAACAAAAAAATAGATGATGGGAAGTCCAAACATGCTTTGAGAAACTTTCCAGTGCTGATGGAAAAGAGACATTGTTATCGACATTTTCTTCATTAAGTCTAAAAATGTTTCTTCTTATCAGTGGGTATTACATTTTACAATCTCGGAAACCATCATGGAAAGACCCATTGCTTTTCAAAGGTCAGTTTCTTTCAAATTTGAATGGGATGAAATCTTTTCTTAAAATATTTCATGCTTCAGTTCTCCATCTCCTGCTTTCCCTGCCCCATCTCCTACTTTCTCAGTAAACTGGTGTTTTAAATCCCAGCATAGCCTTTGGAAAAACCTATGTCCATCATAAATGCGAATACAATAAAATACTTAAATTTTTATAATCATGATGAAAAATAGTTGAAAATGAAAGTAATCTACATGAAAGGTTTTGGATAACTTTCAAATATGACTGTAAAACATTTTTTAAAAATTCTGTTTCCAGCTTGCTCCAGATGAGAAGTAATCAGTGAAAAAAATTCCAGAAAAGTGAAAAATCAGAGTGGAAAAATTAACCAACAATAATTCTGAACCAATGGAAACTGACCAAATGAGAATAATTGAAATGATTGACAAAGAATTTCAAATATGGATTATAAGAAGCTCAATGCAGTACAAGAGAAAATAGAAATCCAACCCAAAGAAACCACAAAAACAATGCAGGACATGAATTAAAAATTCACGAAAGAAATTGAATTATCAAAAAAAAAATCAATGCAAGCTTCTGGGAATGAAAAATTCATTTAAGGAAATATAAAATACAGTGGAAAGCCTTGAGAATAGGCTAGATCAGGCAGAAGAAAGAATTTCAGAGCAAGAAGATAACACCTTTGAATTAAATGAGTCAGTCAAAGAGAAAGAATAGAGAAATAAGAGTAATGAACAAAGCCCACAAGAAATATGGGATATGTAAAGCAGACTAACAAGATCATGGGCATGCTTGAGGGGTAGAAGAAAATACACAAGGGCTGGAAAACATATTTGAGGGAATATGTGATGAAAAGTTCCCCGGATCTTTATAGTAATCTGGACATACAGATACTAGAAGCACAATGGATTCCTGGGAGATTAATTGCCCAGAAGCAATCACTGTGACATATAGTCATCATATTGGTCAAAGTTAACAAAAAAGAGGAACTCCTATGAACTGTAAGGTGAAAGCATCAGATGACTTACAAAGAAAATCCCATCATACTGAGACCTTACAAGTCAGAATGGACAGGGGCCCTATTCTCAGTCTTTTCAAGCAGAATAATGGCCAGCCTATAATTTGATAACCTAAAAATGAAGTTGTTTGTGTGAAAGAGAAATAAAAACTTTCACAGACAAGCAAACACTGAGGGAATTTCTCAAGACCAGATTAACCCTGTAGGAAATACTCAGATGTACATTATACCCTTACCAGGACAACAGACACCCATTGGTATAAAAAAATCCAAATGCTGAAGGTCAGAGTGTAGATACCATAATGGCTCAAGAGGTAAAAACAAAGTAATGAAGTTCTACTCAACAGGATGAACAGAAATCCACCCCATTTATCCACTCTTTCAATAAATATGAATAGATTGAACTCCCTTCTTAAAAAACATAGGCTGGCTGAATGGATAAAAAAAACGCAAGCCAAATGTCTATTGTCTCCTGGTTATGATCTAATTCATAAGAACTCATTCAGACTCAAGGGGAAAGGGTAGAAAATAGTATTCTATTCAAATGCAAACCTCAAGATAGCTGGTATAGTGATTCTCATGTCAGATAACATAGACTTCAAAACAACAATGTAAAGACAAAGATGGTTATTATATAATGGCAAAGGGAACAATTCAACAAGAAGAGATATCAATAGTAAATATTTATGAACCTAAAATAGATGCACCCAGATTTATAAAGCAAATACTACTAGATCTAAACAAAGGGATAAACAGCAACATCATAATAGCTGGGAACTTCAATATCCCACTGATAGAACTGGACAGATCCCTCCAAGAAGAAATAAAAAAATAGGACTTAAATGAGACTCTGAGCAAATGGGCCTTAACAGACATTTGCAGAACATTCTACCCCCAAGCTACTAACATACATTGTTCTTATTAGCACACAAAATATGTATTCTTTAAGACTGATCACATCTGAGAAGCCTCAAAACATGTCTAAACAAATTTAAAAAACAGAAATTATTTCATGCATCTTTTCAGACCACAGTGGAATAACAATTAGAAATCACTACAACAGATGCACTCAATTCTACACAAAATTATGGGAATTAAGGAAGTTACCGTTGAACAGTTATTGAATGAAGGAGGAAATTAAGATGGAAATTATAAGATTTTTTGAACTAAATGACAACGGGGACACGAGTTAACAAAAGATTCAGCAAAAGCAGGCTTAAGAGGAAAATTCGGAGTCTTAAATGCCTACATCAAAAAAACAAAAAGATCCCAACACAACGACCTAATGAGTTCTCTTAAGACATTAGAAAAGGGATAACAAACTAATCCCAAGCCCAGCAGAAGAAAGGAAATAACTAAGGTCAAAGCAGAATTAAATTAAATTTATAACAAAAGAATTATCCAGAAGAATAATGAAACAAAAAGGCAGTTTTCAAAAAAATAAACAAAATCAACAGATCTCTTGAGATATTAACCAAAAACAGAAAAGAAAGGACCCTCATAAGTTCAATTAGAAGTGAAAAAACAGATAACACAACTGAAATGCAAAACATCATCTTTGATTTCTATAAAAACCACTATGCAAACAAGCTATAAAATGTTGGGGAAGTGGACAAATTCTTGGAAAACAACCTCCCTAGGCTCAATCATGAAGAAATAGAACTCTTAAACAGACCAATATCTAGTAATGAAATTAAAGGAGCAATAAAAATATCCTTCCAGAGAATGAAAGTCCTGGACTAGATGGTTTCACAGCTAAATTTTACTAGACCTACAAAGAACAACTGCCACCTATACTGCAGAAATTATTTCATAACACTGAGAAGGAAGGAATCCACCCTAATTCATTCTATAAAGCTAGTATTACTTTGATACCAAAGCCAAAAAGGACACATTCAAATAAAAAAACTACAGATCAACATTCTTTATGAATATAGATGCAAAAATTATAAATAAGATTCAAGCTAACTGAATTTAGCAGTATATCAAAACAATAATTCACCATGACCAACTGGGCTGCAGTCAGGCATGCAAGGATGGTTCAACATATGCAAATCTATAAATGTGATTCACCTCATAAGCCAAAGTAAAAAGAAAGATCATATAATCATCTCAATAGATACAGAAAGCATTTGACAACATTCAGCATTCTTATGATAAGAACTCTTTAACAAAATAGACATAGATGGAACACAGCTTTTTTTCTTTTTTTAAATTTGGCTCTCCCTATACATCTTTATTGTGAAATAAAACCATTTATTGGAGCCATTTATTTTATTTAAAAATAAATAAAAACATTTATTTTTATTATTACAGAATGGTATTGGGATGTTACAGACTAGGATTTATTTATTTATTTGCAGTTTTTGGCTGGGGCCAGATTTGAACCCGCCACCTCTGGTATATGGGGCTGGCGCCCTACTTCTTGAGCTACAGGCGCCGCCCAGATGGAACATATCTTAAAATTATAAAAGACATATACAACACACCCATAGCCAACAATAGACTGAATGGGAAATATTAAAAGCATTCCTTCTTAGATCTGAAATAAGATAAGTTTGCTCAATGTCTCCACTTTTTTTTTTTTTTGAGACAGAGTCTCACTCTGTAGTCCTGGGTAGAGTGCTGTGGTGTCATAGTTCATAGCAAACTCAAACTCTTGGACTTCAGCAATCCCCTTGCCTCAGCCTCCTAAGTCCTAGCTTATAGTCCTAGCTGGGACTATAAGCATCTGCCACCATACATCAGCTAATTTTTCCATTTTTAGTAGAGATGAGGTCTCGTTCTTGCTCAGGCTGTTCTCAAACTCTTGAGCTCAAGTGATCCACCAGCTTTGGTCTCCCAGAGTGCTAGGATTACAGGTATGAGCCACTGCACCCCGCCTCAATGTCACTACTTCTATTCAGCATAGTGCTAGAAGTCCTAGCCAGAACTATCAGACAAGAGAAGGAAATCAAGAATATCCAAATGCAGACAGAAGAGTTCAAACTATGACTTTTTGCTGACAACGTTTATAACTAGAAAACCCCAAAGATTATTCTAAGAGATTCCTGGAATTGATAAAAAAAATGTGGCAGAGTCTCAGGTTACAAAATGAATGTATACAAATCATTAGCATTCTTATGCTTCAACAGCAGACAAGCTGGAAATCAAATCAAGACTTCATACCTTACACAATAGTAACAAGAAAATAAAATACCTAGGAATATATTTAGCTAAGGAGGTAAAAACGAACTACAGGGAGAACTATGAGTTACCGAGGAAGGAAATTACAGAGGATTCAAACAAATTGAAAAATATGTCATGCTCATGTATTGGCAGAATCAACATTGTTTTATTGTCTATACTACCCAAAGTGATCTACAACTCCCATTAAAATACCAACATCATTTTTCACTGATCCAGGAAAAATAATTCTATGCTTTGTATGGAACCAGAAACAAAGCCTGAATAAGCTGAAACATCCTTAAGGAAAAAGGACAAATTTGGAGGCATCAATTTACTAGACTTTGCACTATACTACAAGGCTACAGTAAGCAAAATAGCATAGTACTGGCATAATAATAGACATGTAGACAATGGATCAGAACAGAAAACACAGATACAAAACCATCCTTATATTTGATCTTTGACAAAGCAGACAATAATACACAGTGGGGAAGAGATTCTCTAATAAATGGTACTATGAAAATTGGGTAGCCACATGTAGAAGATTAAAACAGGATCTGCACCTCTTACCACTCACAAAAATTAATTCATGACGGATAACATACTTAAACCTAAAGAATGAAACTATGTGAATTCTATAAGAAAATGTTGGAAAAACCTTTATAGATGTTGGCTTTGGCAAAGAATTTATGAAGAAAACCTCAAAGGCAATCACAGCAACCTCAAAAATTAACAAACGGGACCTGATTAAATTAAAAGGCTTCTGCACAGCCAAAGAATAAATCAAAAGAGAGAGTAGACAACCTGCCAAATGGGAGAAAATACGTATTTACATGCTATACATCTGATGAAGGACAATAATCATAAGATTATAAAGGTTATAAAGAATGCCAGCAAATTAGGAAAAAAATATCAAACCACCCCATATAAAAATGAGCAAGAGACATGAACAGAAGCTTTTCAAAAGAAGATGGACTAATGGCCAATAAACATGAACAAAATGCTGAAGATCTCTAATCACCAGGGAAATGAATATGAAAACCACAATGAGGTATCATCTTATTCCAGTGAGAATGGTTTTTATCAAAAAAATTCCCAAACAACAGGTGCTGGCATGGGTATGGATATAAAGGGCCACTTACACACTGTTAGTGAGACTTCAAACTAGTATAATCTATATGTAAAGTTGTATGGAGATACCACAAAGAACTAAAAGTAGACCTAGCATTCAGTCTAACAAATCCCACTATTTGGTATTTATCCAAAAAAGGTCTTTTTTTTTTTTAATCAAAAATACACATGCACTTGAATGTTTATTGTATCACCATTTACAATTACAAAGATAGAGAACCAACCCAAGTACCCATCAATGCAGAAATGGGTTAATAAAATGTGGTATGTGTATACCATGGAGTACTACTCAGCCATTAAAAAAAATGATGAACTAATACGTTTTGTAATAACCTCATGGAACCGGAGATCATTCTTCTAAGTGAAATAATGCAACAATGGAAAAACAAACACCACATGTACTCACTAATAAATTGGAACTAATCACTCAACACCCATGTACATATCTGGTAGTAAAACTCAACAGAAAGCAAGCAGGTGGGAGGGTACAGGGAGGGGTAAATTCACAGCTAATGGGTATAAGACACACTATCTAGGTGAGGGGCACAGACAACTTTGAGTCAAACTGTACAAAAGCAATTTATGTAACCAAAACATTTTTACTCCTGTAATATTCTGTAATAAAAAACTGTTTTGGACATAATCAAAGATTGATGATAATTCTCTCATTACTAAAGTTTCAAGTTTGATTTAGCCTCATAGTTTCTCTCTCTCCTTGTATTCCATGTCCTAGTGCTTGTGGTCAGTGAAGCTCTGGAGGTTGTCTTTATTAAAATATGTGAGAAGAAGTGTGTTGGGAAGAATCCTGAGAATATGCTAGAGCAGTGGTCTGTACAATTTTTTGATCATGTATCCCATGAGTAAAAGATATTTGAGTACACTCCCATGTAAGCTGTAATTTTAACATATCAGTCTATATTACTATATTATGTATATTATAAAATTATGTGATCTATAAGTAGAAAAGAATGAGATGAAATAAATATTTTTACAGAAAAAAATTAAACTTATTTCATTTGTTAATGGTACATCAAACTTTTCGTCTTCAAATAATAGAGATTTGTATCAATATTCTTTTATTTATTTTTATTTATTTATTTTTTTTTGGTTGCAGCCGTCATTGTTGTTTGGCGGGTCCAGACTGGATTCGAACCTGCCAGCTCAGGTGTACGTGGCTGGCACCTTAGCCCGCTGAGCCACAGGCGCTGAGCCATGTATCAATATTCTTGAGAGTTGGTTTTTAAATGCTAATTAAATCAGCGTTGTATTATTATTAACTAGCATTGAGCAGTAAAACATACACTTAGGGTTTGATCCATTGTTTATAATAATAACATATATCACACATTAAGTAGTCTTTTAAAAAAAACTTTTATTTTTATTTTTTTTGCCTACATCTTTGTAGAATTGATTGGGTCATTATTCATTTCATTTTTTAAAATAATTTTATTAAATCATAATTGGGTACATTGGTGCAATCATAGGGCAGAATGTGCTTCATATAGAATCAGAAATATTTTGATCATACTGTTAGAGATAGCTTTTGTGGCATTTTCTTGATCACTATATAAAGACATTGATACTCTACATTTAACAAGTTTCACCAGTACCCTGCTAAGATGGACCGTAGGTGTGATCCCACTAATTGCCCTCCCTCCACCCATCCTCCCCCCTCCCCTCCCCTCCCTTTCCCTTTTCCCTGTATTCTTGTGCTATAATTGGGTTTTAGCCTTCATATGAAAGCTATAAATTAGCTTCATATTAGAGCTGAGTACATTGGATACA
>CAUYON010095133.1:0-19841 GCA_963573935.1 Arctocebus calabarensis
AGACATTGCCAATTCAAAGGGTCCCTTTTTACTTTTGAGAGAGAGTCTCACTTTATCACCCTGGGTAGAGTGCCGTGGCGTCACACTGCTCACAGCAACCTCCAACTCCTGGGCTTAGGCGATTCTCTTGCCTCAGCCTCCCGAGTAGCTGGGACTACAGGCGCCTGCCACAACCCCCGGCTATTTTTCTGTTTTGCAGTTTGGCCAAGGAAGGGTTTGAACCCACCACCTTCAGTATATGGGGCCGGCACCCTACTCGATGAGCCACAGGCGCTGTCCCCCCTTTTTACTTTTAAAGAGCTAGGTTTTATGCTTTTTTGCAGTTTTTGGCTGGGGCTAGGTTTGAACCTGCCACCTCCAGCATATGGGGCTGGCACCCTACTCCTTTGAGCCACAGGTGCTGCCCAAGAGCTAGGTTTTTGTAGTAACTGTTAGGTAGAAGAGCTTTAAAATTCCATAATCCTAATTGATTCACTTCTTAAAAAAAAAGATCCAGAGGGTTGGCTCTTTCAATTTACTTATTCCTTCAACGTTCACTTAATCATTTGCTAATTCATATGTTCAATTACAGAGACAGCAAAACTCCACTTCCATCTTCGTCAAGTCCCAGCTAAGCCCGAGAATTAAGTTGACATAAGCTCGATTAACAAGAGGAAAGGGTGCGAATTTATTTAACACAAGTTTTACCTGGCACAGGAGGCCTCATAAGGAAATGAAGAGCTAGAGTCAGTTCCTTACAAACAGAATTGGACAAGAAGCAACTAAATTATATGGCTTAAAAGATAGGAGTTATTTTAGCAAAGCCAGTACAGAATTCTCTTGGTCTCAACTTATTATCCTTGAGGATAAGGATGTTACATTTTTCATGTGGGAATTTCATCTTTTGCTTTTTTGGAGGGTGGAATTCATTGAGGGTACAAGAAACCAGGTTACACTGATTGCATTTGTTAGGTAAAGTCCCTCTTACAATTGTGTTTTGCTCCCAAAAGGTGTGGCACACACCAAGACCCCATCAGTTTTCCATTTTTAATACAGATGGGGTCTCAACTCTTGCTCAGGCTGGTTTCTAACTCAAGTGATCCACCCTCCTCGGCTCTCAAGTGCTCGGATTACAGATGTGAGCCACTGCACCTGGCCTATCAGCTTGTGTCTTAACTGAGTTTTTCCCCACAAGTATTATAGTCTCATTAAGTCTTTGTCAAAATCAAAGCATAGTGGTGGTTACCAAACTGATTCTGTAAAAGCTAGTTCTTTAATGCCAATGATGTGTAAGTGGAGCTCATTAGCGAGGTGTTGTGGGAGGTGCCTGTAGTCCCAGCTACTTTGGTAACTGAGGCAGGAGGATCACTTGAGCCCCGGAGTTTGAGGTTACTGTAAGCTATGATGACGCCATGGCATTCTAGCCTAGGGGACTGAGTGAGACCTCGTGGCAAAAAAAAAAAGTAACACTATAAAATGTGAAAAATAGAATCATAACTTTAGCATTTTCTTACATTACAGATAAGTTGCTGAATTCCTTGGACTCCTTAACTGATATTGCATACTACATGGAAGCTTTGAATTCCTCATGTTTTAAATGGGGAACTAAAGGGAGGTTTTATCATTTTGATTAGTGGATGATAACCTACTAGTATGATTACTTCACTCTCTAACCTCAAGTCAGCGTGTTCGGCTTATTCTAGTCCTTGGTCTGATTTGCTTACTTGTTACTGGTCAAAATATTTATTTTTAAATGTTAGAACTTGTCAAAACGAAAGCAACAATAATGTATTGAAATCTTAGTTTTGATATTTTAAGGAAATTACTTTCTTTTCTAGATTTTTAAAAATAGTTTTGTAGCATTTTAAACCTTAATAACTATTTAGTTCAAGTTTTCATCTGTTTTTATTTGCTTTTGTAATGGCCCCTCATTTTGGTATATTGTAAAATAATATAAATAGTGCTCTATACATATTGTAAATATGTATCATTATAATGATGTAAAATACCGTGTGTATGTACTTATGTGTATATGTGTGTATGTGTGTATTATACATACATAAATGGCTTTGCCTAGCCAAGGATTTTTTTAATCTGTATGAATCTTTGTACAAAGTTGGCTTTTCTATAATAAAACCATGTAAAGTTCTGTTTTATTTTGATTAGAATGTTTCTTTTAGTGTGTTTACTTAACAATTAAAGCCAAAAAGGTAAAACTCCCAGGGGACATGGAGAGCAAATTTGAAGTGGTTCATGGTGAGGGCATGGCTGGCTGAAAGGTTATAAGGAGATTCACTGGAGAAAACCATCGTCGTTGCCTGCCTTCTCCCTGCAGGTGCTGGTACTGCAAACCTTACCTCTGCCGCAGGTGTCTTCTTCACAGATAAAATAAAGTCATCCGTTGTAAGTTCTGTTACTCCCTTTCTAAAGGTTTGGAGCAAGCAGGTGTAAGAATTGATAGGCGTGGGTAGTCCTTTCTCACCTTTTCCCCAGCTCAGAGGACTGGTGGGTTCTGATCTAGGTCCTAGACTCTGGGAGGGCCTTTTCCTAGGGTGTCTGGGGGAGACCTAACCTAAAGAGTCACAAACCTGAGATAATTCCTGTGGTTTTGCTGGCACTCTTCCCTTGAGGCTCGTCCCCTTCCTTTGTTTGAATCCCCTATGTAGATGAGAGGGCTGGCCTTTCCCAGTGGGCACTGCCTTTCAGAAGGTCCATGCCAACAGATAGGAGTTCACAGGCAAAGTAATCTCGCTGAGAGTGCTGCTGGTTCACAGAAAACAAACTGGATGACATGACGTTGTGAAGCTAACGTGAAGCTAATAAACATTAAAAGAAAAACGATGAGGATTTAACAATATGATACAAGGATGAGAAAAACCTAAAATAAACACAAAAATGCAGAACAAAGCCTTGCCATGTCAACAGCTGCAGTCCGTGTAATAAGACCAGGATGCCACAGTCCCTGTGCTCAGCGTCACTGTGTGGCTAAGGTCATCGTCCCTTTCTGCGTCGGGGCTGAGGTCGGCAGTGCCCCTCCACCTTCCCAGTCCTACACAGAGGCTTCGCAGTTGCTCGAGGACCACGTCTTGTGGGGATTAACGTCTTCTGCCTACTCGGGCTGCCCAGTCCTTTGTGACATGTTTTCCCCTCCTCTTTATTAATTATTATTTTTTTTTTTGAGACAAAGTCTCACTTTGTCACCCCCTGTAGAGTGCTGTGGCATCATAACTCATAGAAACCTTGTGGGCTCAAGTGATTTGCCCACCACAATACCCAGCTGTTTTTTTTTTTTTAGCAGGCCCAGGCCAGGGTTCGAACCCACCAGCCCTGGAGCACGTGGCTGGTGCCCAATCACAGCTACGGGCGCCCTGCATTGATTATATTCAATTCCATTTTCTGTCTATTTACTACTCTGTATTTACCTTAGAGATTACACATGCATCCTTTACTTACCAATGTTTAATGTTCTGTTAAAATGCATTTAAAGGTGCTCATTACTTTTCAGCTGACTTTTGTAATTAAATAGGGCTTTTTTTGGACAGTGTACCTGACACTATGCAAATGCATATATTAATACATCATATATTTTTACTTCTAGTTTATTCTGACAGTCAATTTGTACTTGGGATTAGTGTGCTGGGCCAGTGGAAGTTTAATGTTGCATGTCTACCTTTTTTTAAAATGAAATGACCAAAAATAGAATAGGCTTACACACTATCAGTAATTGTATGTACTTCTACATTTTATATGGAGAAGAGGACACTTAGAAACGTGCCTAAGAGCTGTGATCTGAAGCCATTGGATTCTAGTGACTCCTCAGGATGACTAGAAGATTATGTATTTGAGATGTGACTAGTGAAGGATGCTGAACAGGGGCAGTTAGGAGACCCAGTCAATTTGCATTGGGAAGTCATCTGACTTTTCTAAAATTCTGATTCTTTCTGGCCGGGCATGGTGACTCACCTGTAATCTTAGCACTCTGGGAGGCCAGGGTGGGTGGATAACTTGAGCTCAGGAGTTTGAGACCAGCCTGATCAAGAGCAAGGCCCTATCTCTGGGTGTTGTGGCAAACACCTGTAGTTCCAGCTACTTGGGAGACTGAGGCAGGAGGATTACTTGAGACTAAGAGTTTGAGGTTGCTGTGAGCTATGATGCCATGGCACTCTATCAGGCTGAGGAAGTGAGAGACTCAAAAAAAAAAAAAAAAAAGAAAAGAAAAAAGTAATTCTGATTCTTTACAAAAATCAGATTTAGGTTTCTAAGGCTAAGACTAGCTTTTAGATTATTAAGAGAAATATTTCAGCCTGACAAAATATTGCTAGAACAAGCTGGGCACAGTGGTACAGGCTTATAGTTCCAGCTACTCAAGAGGCTGAGGCAGGAGCATCTTTTGAGCTGAGGAGTTCGAGTCCAGCCCGGGCTATGTAGTGAGATCCCATTTCTTAATAAAAAAAAAAAATCTTAGAATGTATAAGCAACAGTACAAACAGGCAGTTTCAGCCTCCTTAGTAGTCTAAAAATGCATACTCTCTTTTTGAGATGTTTCTTCTTTCCGCATGGCATGATTTGCAAGAAAATTTGGGGTCTGGCTGTCACTTCATTATTATTTGTTCATATTTGATGAAGCCAGCATCATCCCAGACAGCTATTTATTAAATTGTACATGACTCATTGATCTGTGAGCATAGATTCTCAGAGCAATCAATGGACTAAAGGAAATGCACCGAAACTTAAATCACTGTAACCATTCACAAATTAAAAAAGGAACGTTCTTATTTGTTTCACTTTTCATTCCCAAATACAACACACCAGCAGAGGCCACAGATTAATGTCAATTAGGAAAAAACCTACAATAAAATTGCAAAGCACCAAAGGACATTTTGAACCTCAGGGGAAGAATAGATTGGACTCTATTGATTACAAGAGCTGTGCTCATTCAGGGCCCCAGTGCCACCTGATCAGAGCCTTTAAATTTGGAGCTGGCAGCAGTTGTCCCATGAATAGCTGTGCATGGTGCAGCTTTAAGGTTCTAAAGCCCAGTCCTGGTGTTTCTGTCTACTCATAAGGTAAGTGATAAATATTGGACTCCTGATTATGAGAAATATGTAGAACATCCCTGGGGTGGGGGAAGAAATAAATTCAGAAAAGACCACCATAGAAGATTCTCTAAATTAGTATTGTGATAAAAGAAAATTTAAGAATATTTTTAGGACCTGCACTCACATAATGCAGAAAGTTGTTATTTTTAGGAAATACAGGACTACTTGCCTAAAGGACCTTCTCTTGCATTCCAGTATGTAAAACTGTATTTCAGTTTTTGTATAAGCCCGGTTTCCTTTACTTTCTACTTAAAAATAATTGCTGTGTTTTAAAGAGAGAGTGGCAAAAACAAGCATTATATGGTTTAGGATTGGCAAATAGAGAATAAATTAATTGAAATTAGTTAGCATTTTTATATAAAACAGAAGCTCTACATTCTTTTTTCAGTGTTAAAGGAATGCTTTTTGAAAAAGGAATAATGGCCAGAAATTTTTAAAGGCATAATTGTGGGAAAAGACCTAAACTCCTTAAGGCAGGATAGAACTTAGTAAATTACTGCTTTGGTTGATAAGGTGTAAGTTCAAAACTTTAAAATATATATATTTTATATATATATATATATATATATATTTTTTTTTTTTTGAGACAGTCTCACTGTCACCCTCGGTAGAGAGCTGTGACATCACAGCTCACAGCAACCTCAAACTCTTGGGCTTAAGCGATTCTCGTGCCTCAGCCTGTGAAGTAGCTGGGACTATAGGCACCCTCAACAATGCCCAGCTATTTTTTGTTGTTGTAGTTGTCATTGTTGTTTACCTGGCCTAGGCCGGGTTTGAACCTGTCTTCTGGTATATGTGGCCAGTACCCTAACCACTGAGCTACAGGTGCCAAGCCTAAAATCTAATTTTTAATTTGCAAGTAATATGTATGACTACATTCTTAGTTTTTTTTTTTTTTTTGAGACAGAGCCTCAAGCTGTCACCCTGGGTAGAGTGCTGTGGCATCACAGCTCACAGCAATCTCCAACTCCTGGGCTCAAGCGATTCTCCTGCCTCTGCCTCCCAAGTAGCTGGGACTACAGGTGTCCGCCACAACACCCGGCTATTTTTTGGTTGCAGCCGTCATTGTTGTTTGGCGGGCCTGGGCTGGATTCGAACCTGCCAGCTCAGGTGTATGTGGCAGCGCCTTAGCCGCTTGAGCCACAGGTGCCCAGCCCATTCTTAGTTTTTGAATTTCAAACAATTCACAACTATATAGAGTAAAATATAAACATTTCATTAATACTTCTTCCAGATTCTGAAAGGTGTCTATCACATTTTCAATTTTATTAAAAAATTCTTTATACATATGTATGCACATACTGATGTGTAAATTGGATAAAATGTATACACTGGATAAAAATCAGTCATACGACTCAGCGCCAATGGCTCAATGGGCTAAGGCACCAGCCACGTACACCTGAGCTGTCGGGTTTGAATCCAGCCCGGGCTGCCAAACAACAGTGACGGCTGCAACCAAAAAATGGCCGGGTGTTGTGGCGGGCACCTGTAGTCCCAGCTACTTGGGAGGCAGAGGCAGGAGACTCGCATGAGCCCAGGAATTGGAGGTTGCTGTGGGCTGTAATGCCATAGCACTCTATTCAGGGTGACAGCTTGAGGCTCTCTCTCAAAAAGAAAAAAAAAAAATCAGTCATGCTGTCTTAGACACTTTTTTCCTTTATTTATGTGTGTATGTATGTATATATTTATTTATAGACAGTCTCATTCTATTCCCTGGGCTAGAGTGCCCTGGTGACAACCTAGCTCACAGCAACCTCAAACTTTTGGGCTCAAGCAATCCTCCTGCCTCAGCCTCCTGAGTAGCTGGGACTATAGGCACCTGCCACAATGTCCAGCTAATTTTCTTTTTTATAGCAGAGACAGGGTCTCACTTTTGCTTAGACTGGTTTTGAACTCCTGAGCTCGGGGGATCCTCCTGCCTTGGCCTCCCAGAGTGCTGGGATTACACCGTGCCTGGCTCCTTTTCTGTTTTATCTTTTGCCTCTCCTCCCTTCAAACTCTTCCACCGCCCTATTACCTTTGACAGACATCGGGTAAACTATATAAACTTCCTGGAATATGTCTTGCTGCATTTTTCCCTCCATGCTCAATCTAGTAAAATACACAGGCATCTCATTTACCCACACAGACACATATGTCCATTCATACTCATGTATAAATAAGTATAAAATACATGTATTTTACTCAATGATTTACAGTCTGACATTGAATCTATGAATTGATTAATTTAGGGAGAATCGACATCTTTACAATATTGACTTTGCAATCCCTGAACATAGCATGTCATCATTAAATTTAAATAGTGGTGTGTGTGGGTGTGTATTTGGCATTGTCTACTATCCTCTTCTTGAAACTGTCTGGCTTTGGTTTCAGTGACACCACCTTTGTGATTTTCCTTCTCCCTCTATTTGGCCATTTCTCATTTTTATTTGTAGGCTTTTTCCCTCTATGCTATTTCTCAGGGTTTTGTCATTGCTTCACTTTTTATTTTTATTTTATTATATATTTTTTTTAAGATGGGGTGTCACTCTGTCACCCTCAGGAGAGTGCTGTGGCGTCATAGCTCACAGCAACTTCAGTCTCTTGGGCTCAGCCTCCCAAGTAGCTGGAACTACAGGCACCCACCACAATGCCCAGCTATTTTGTCTTGCCCTTGCTCAGGCTGGGCTTGAACTCCTGAGCTCAGGCAGTGCACACACCTTGGCCTCCCAGAGCGCTGGGATTACAAGTGTGAGCCGCCACACCTGGCCACTCAATTGTTCTTTTTCTTTTTTGTAGAGACAGAGTCTCACTTTATCGCCCTCAGTAGAGTGCTGTGGCATTACACAGTTCACAGCAACTTCCAGCTCTTGTGCTTAGACGATTCTCTTGCCTCAGCCTCCCCAGTACCTGGGACTACAGGCACCCGCCAAAACGCCTGGCTATTTTTTTGTTGCAATTTGGCCAGGGCCCAGTTTGAACCCTCAACCCAAACTATATGGGGCCGGCGCCCTACTCACTGAGCCACAGGCGCTGCCCCTCAATTGTTGTTCTTGAGTGATTTCCTATTCTTTTTTATTTTTTTGGTAGAGACAGTCTCACTTTATTGCCCTCGGTAGAGTGCCGTGGCATCACACAGCTCACAGCAACCTCCATCTCCTGGGCTTAGGCGATTCTCTTGCCTCAACCTTCCGAGTAGCTGGGACCACAGGTGCCTGCCACAATGCCCAGTCATTTTTTTGTTGCAGTTTGGCCAGGGCCGGATTTGAACCCGCAACCTCAGTATATGGGGCCAGCACCCTCCCCACTGAGCCACAGGCGCCACCCGATTTCCTCTACTTTTTTTTTGAGACAGAGCCTCAAGCTGTCACCCTGGACAGAGTGCTGTGGCATCACAGCTCACAGCAACCTCCAATTCTTGGGCTCCAGCGAGTCTCCTGCCTCCGCCTCCCAAGTATCTGGGACTACAGGTGCCTGCCACAACACCTGGCCATTTTTTGGTTGCAGCTGTCATTGTTGTTTGGCAGGCTGGGCTGGATTCGAACCCGCCAGCTCAGGTGTACGTGGCTGGCGCCTTAGCCCGTTGAGCCACAGGCGCCCAGCAGGATTTCCTCTTCTTAATCAATTATTGTTCACAAATGGTTATCTCCTATTTGTACCATTTTTTCATTTGGTTTTGTACTTTAGACCCAAATGGCCAAATGGAGAAGGAGAATCACAAAGGCGGTGTCACTGAAACCAAAGCCAGACAGTTTCAAGAAGAGGATAGTTGACTGTCCCAAATGCCTTCTGGACTTCTCTACTTTTGCCATTTAGTATTGTAGGGTAAAATCTGTATTTTTATCATAATTCTGGCACTGATATACTTAAGGATTTGTCTACTTAGAGATTATAAAACATTCTTTTATATTTTATTTTAATACTTTTATGAATTACTTTTTTACATTTATACTTTATTTCTTGTGTTTGGTGATAAGTAGGAAAAAATACAGATTCCATGTTTTTTCTTTTGTATTTTTTTTGTTGATACTCATGTTTTCAGTTTGTTTTGTAGGTTATTGGGAGTCTTTAGTGATCAAGTACTGTGGGTGCTGGTACAGATATGCCTTGTTTGCTGTTTAATTCCTGGCATCTAGCACAATACCTAGTAAGGTTTTAATAAATACAATTGAATGAATGAATTATGGAAGGAGAAAAGAGTTCTATTATCTATTTTAACTTAATTATACTTTCCTGTTTCTCCTCTGTATCTTTCTTATCTGGAAGTCCTCCATAGCGCAGAAGGTTTTAACCTACTAAATATTTCAATCTCATTGAACCTTGAAAAACATTATTTTTTTCAGGATAAATCAACTATACATCTTTGTCTCTGTACACAGAACCCCTTTATAGAGTGGCCATAAAGTCCACATGCAATTCAAAGTAGTGTGCATTTTAAACTGCACATGAACTTCATGGCTATCTTGTGTAATGGTAGATTGAATTGCCTTTTCATTTTAAAATTTGGTAGCAATTAACTAGTTTATGTCAGCTATGCCTTGATTGTTTCTCAGATCCCAAGCTTGCTAGAGAAATAGTTTATATTCACTTTTCTTCTAAATTAGCAAAAATTCCAAGGAAACATGATGTTCCTGATGTGGCTTAGCATATGTAGCTATGTGCTGGCACTGTTTCTGTGTCTGCCTAATTTTCACTGCTACCCTCATTTACTTGGGTTTACTTGGCCCATTCCTGAAGGTTTACTTGACTGATTTATTTTTTCTTTGTTTCTACTTTGTCTTGTGGTGAAAACTATACATAATATATGACAAGGATCTGTTTTGTTTTTTTCTGTTGATGATTATTTTAGTGATAGACTCAAGAAATCAAATTTTAGGCTCGGCGCCTGTGGCTCAACGGGCTAAGGCGCCAGCCACGTACACCTGAGCTGGCGGGTTCGAATCCAGCCCAGCCCGCCAAACAACAATGGCGGCTGCAACCAAAAAATGGCCAGGTGTTGTGGCGGGCGCCTGTAGTCCCAGCTGCTTGGGAAGTGGAGGCAAGAGACTCGTTTGAGCCCAAGAATTGGAGGTTGCTGTGAGCTGTGATGCTACAGCACTCTATCCAGGGTGACAGCTTGAGGCTCTGTCTCAAAAAAAAATCAAATTTTAAATTGAAAGGGCAATTCAATCCACCATTATATATTGATGACTTCTGCGTGCAGACACGAAGGTGATATAGGAAGAGTCTCCATCTGCAAAGGATGCACCTTTCCACAAAGGAAGTCATAAGACATAATTTATCACAAAACTCCTCTAGGCATGTGCCAAAGTGTGTCACTAACAGTAATGTGAGAAGTCAGGAAAGGGAGAAACAACTCTGACTTGGAATGGTTGGGAGAAACTTCCTGAGAAGCTGAGATTTATTTTAGATTATGTCAAATGTATGGTAAATGGGGTGCCATACATGGGAAGGAAAACAAATGAGTGGACGTGTGGAATGGGAAAGCCTGGTGTAAATGTGTAGCCCAACCGTTATGCTGGAACGATAGGCAGCTGCATGTGGGAGAGTAGAAGAGAATAGGAAGTGATTGGGTCAAGTTGTGGAAGGTCTTTGGTGTTTTCCTAATATCCTTGGGATTATCCTCTTTCGGCTGGGCATAGTGTCTCACATCCGTAATCCCAGCACTCTGGGAGGCCAAGGAGAGTGGATTGCCTGAGTTTGGGAGTTCAAGAGCAGCCTGAGCAAGACCAAGACCTCATCTCTACTAAAAATAAAAAAAAACTAATCAGGCACTATCGCGGGCATCTGTATTCCCGGTTACTCAGGAGTCTGAGGCAAGAGGATTGCTTGAACCCAAGAGTTTAAGGTTGCCATGAGCTACGATGCCATGGTACTCCATTGAGGAGAATGAAAGGAAATTATCCTATTTCATCAAGCATGGACCATAAATATTAGGGCTGGAAAATCTTCATAGTTGCTGACATAAAAAAGTAACTTGTCTTGATGTGGTAGCTCATGCTTATAATCCCAGCACTCTGGGAGGCCAAGGCAGGTGGATTTCTTGAGCTTAGGAGTTTGAGACGGCCTGAGCAAGAAGGAGACTTCTCTAAGAAAAATAGAACAATTAGCCAGGCAAGGTGTTGTGTGCTTATAGTCCCAGCTATTTGGGAGGCTGAGGGAGGAGGATTCCTTAAGCCTGGGAGTTTGCAGTTGCTTTGAGCTGTGAAGACAATGCTGAAGTCTACCCAGGGTGACAGAGGAAGAAAAAATACCTGTGCTTATGAGTCTACGTCTTTATATATTACAACCATGGGTGCTATTAACCTCAGTGTTTTCTGTATGTTTCAGACTCTGGTCTCTAGACCATGGGAGATTGGAACTTACTGGGTGGCGTCCTAGAGGAGGTTCACTCCCACTCAACCATAGTGGGGAAAATCTGGCTGACCATTCTCTTCATTTTCCGAATGCTGGTGCTGCGTGTGGCTGCCGAGGGTGCCTGGGATGATGAACAGTCAGCATTTGCCTGCAACACTCAGCAGCCAGGTTGCAACACTATCTGTTATGATGATGCTTTTCCTATCTCTTTGATCAGATTCTGGGTTCTACAGATCATCTTTGTATCTTCTCCTTCTCTGGTTTATATGGGCCATGCACTTTATAGACTCAGGGCTTTTGAGAAAGAGAGGCAGAGAAGAAAGTCACACCTTAGAGCCCAAATGGAGAATCCAGAGCTTGACTCGGAGGAGCAACAAAGGGTAGAAAGGGAGCTGAGGAGGTTAGAGGAGCAGAAGAGGGTCCACAAAGCCCCCCTGGAAGGGTGCCTGCTGCGCACTTACGTCTTACACATCTTGACCAGATCAGTGCTGGAAGTGGGATTCATGATAGGCCAGTATGTCCTCTATGGGTTTCAAATGCGTCCCCTTTGCAAGTGCACTCAATCTCCTTGCCCCAACACAGTGGATTGCTTTGTGTCCAGGCCCACAGAGAAGACCATTTTCATGCTGTTTATGCACATCATTGCAGCCATCTCCCTATTACTCAATATACTGGAAATATTTCATCTGGGTATCCAAAAAATCATGAGGACGCTGTATGAAAAATCCAGCAGTGAGGGCACTGAGAATGAAAGGGGCCCTCCATTCCACGTGAACAAACACCCAGTGGCCCAGCAGGGTGTGATGTGCTTCTCCTTGCCTGAAAGAACCTCTCTACTTCAAGCAAACAATCAACAGCAATTCATCCAAGTCAATAGCCCAAAGCTGAAAGCCATGTGGCAAATCCCACAGCCTAGGCAACTTGAGGTAGACCCTTCCTGTAGTGTCAAAGACTGGGCTGAGAGGGGTCAGCACAGTGGACAGCTCCATGTCCACAGCCCGTGTCCCTGGACCGGCAATTCTAGGATTCAGCACCCAGGACAGCAGCCAGACCAGCATGCCTTTGGCCTGCAGAATACAATGTCCCGGTCCTGGCTAGGTCCAACGACAGCCCCTAGAAACTGTCTGTCCCATTCTATAGGAACCTGGGAGCAGTCTGAGGCCCTGGAGCCCTCAGGTGAGCCTCCCACAGACCTGCACAGTCACTGCAGAGAGAGTCAGGGCAGCGTGAGAGAGAGTGGGGTCTGGACAGACAAAGCTCAGCCTGGCAGTCGCAAGGCCAGCTTTCTGTCCAGACTGCTCTCTGAAAAGGGACAGCTGCACAGTGACTCAAAAAGCTCCAGTTCTCTGAATAGCCCCTGCTCGGATCATCTCCACCGGGAACACAGCCTCTCGCCTCTGCCTTCAGCCACTGGGCACAGAGCATCCGTGGTAAGACGACAGCGGCTGGTCGCAGAACGGTCCCCAGAGCTCCAGCCACTCCTTGCCTTTCCTCTGTGCTGGTGTGACTGTGTGTTTGTATTGAGAGAGAGAAGTGGATGGAGAGGAGGATTAACTTATTGAGAGATAAGTATATTCATTGATATTAGTTAAATTCAATTCATAAAATAAACTTACAGAAAACTTACTTTATGCCAATCACTCTTATAAGTGCTGAGCATATATATGGATAAAATGCAACTTCTACCATCAAAGGGCTCAGAGTTTACATGGAAAAGTTGGAAAAGTAAACATGTAAAACATGTAAACATCGCCTTGTAAGGTGCTATGTTAGTGAGAGTGACTGCGCAGAAGAGGGAGTGGTCGAATGCATATGGATAGCTCAGGGAAATCTTTAAAGTTTAAGTTACTTTCAATCAAATTTTAAAAGGCATGATGAACTTCTCCAAAACCGAGAGGACTGGGGTACATGGGAGAAGGTCATCCTATTAGAAGGGGAAGTGCAGACAAAGGCTGAGAGTGGTGACACAGCAGGGCTGTCTGAGGAGCTGGGTGTGGCTGGAGCACAGGTGGTAGGGGGGGTGTGGAAGGAGGGGATGCCTGAGAAGTGGGCACGGAGACCTTTCAGGGAAGCAGAAGGAAACTGATCAAGGTGTTGGGTGAGGTGGCACATGCTTATAGTCTGGCTACTCAAGAGGCTGAGGCAGGAGAATCACTTGAGCCCAGGAGGTCAAATCCAGCCTGGGCAATATAGCAAGACCTGTCTCTTTAAAAAAAAAAAAAGGAAGGATTGGATCAGAACTGCACTATAGATAGTACTTTCTATCACAGTGTGGAACGTGGATGGGGGTGGGGAAACCTCTGTATCCTTAAATCACCCTCATCTCACTAAGGAAGGAGGGTGCATTGTTTTAATTCTGGCATCTAAAATTCATGTACATTGCTGGTCTCAGTAGTTTATGCCTGTCATCCTAGCACTTTGGGAGGCCAAGGCAGGTGGATCTCCTGAACTCAGGAGTTCAAGACCAACCTGAGCAAGAATGAGAAAGCCTGTCTTTAAAAAATAGCTGGAGCAGAGTAGCGCAGCAGAAGAGTGCTGGGCCCATAAAAAATAGCTGGGCATTGTGGCAGGCACCTGTCGTACCAGCTGCTCAGGAGGCGGAGGCAAGAGAATCTCTTGAGCCCAAGAGGTTGCTGTGAGCTGTGATGCCACAGCACTCTACCAAAGATGACAAAGTGGAGACTCTGTCTCAAAACAAACAAACAAAAAAAGTAAAAGATAAAATTCAAGGGTGGTGCCTGTGACTCAGTGAGTAGGGTGCCAGCCCCATATACTGAGGTTGGCAGGTTCGAACTCAGCCCTGGCCAAACTGCAACAACAACAACAAAAAAGATAAAATTCATTTACAAATACTTGGTAATATATTTTACAAAGATAAAAATCAATATTGTATTGATTTTAATTTTGTTCTCTGAAAAGCCACAGGGTAAACATTTTCCAGCCCTTGTGAAACATGATGGATACTTTACTGTGGATTCTTTTCAATTCTGCGACAAAGGTTGACACTGTTTTACCTGCTACTCTCAGTAGTCAGTTTTTTTACAGTAAAAAGAAAACTCCCTTGACGTTTGTGGAAGAGCTTCCCAGTGATCTTGCTTGGTCGAGCTCACCTGCTTGTTTCTTCCTTTGCTTAATTTTTTGTGTTTGTAATGACTGAATCCCTCTCCCCAGCTTTCTGTCTCTTCTGGGCTGAGAGATAAGCTCGTTACTGCACCAAAGCCGTAACTTGAATGGGAGTCAACCTATTTGGATTTTTACTAAAATGCTTCCCTCAAACAAATACTAGTTTCTTCTCAGTGACCAGCCATCTTTCCAGGAGACTATGTTTGGGATCAATGTGTGGGTGCTTAGCACCCTCTGCCAAACTACGGCAGTGCTCTTGACCCCTGGCCACAGATTAGAGTCGTTTGGTAAAATTAAAACACCTTAATGCCTAGGACCCATCCCTTTCAGTTAAACCAGAATCTCTGTGGGTGAGATGCAAGCATCAGTATTTGCTATGTTCCTGTGGTTATTGCAATGTGCAGGCAGGGTCAAGAACCGTTTTAGAATAACTTTGCCAGTGGCTACTGCTTCTTAACTGTACTTGCAAAATCAACAAGACAGTTTTTACTATTTTCTTTTTTTTTAAATTAAAACAATTTTTTTTAACTGGCTTGGTGCCCATAGCAAAGTGGTTACAGCGCCAGCCACAGGCACCAAGGCTGGCGGACTCAAACCTAGCCTGGGCCAGCTTAACAACAATGACAGCTGCAACCAAAAAATAACTGGGCCTTGTGGCGGGCGCCTGTAGTCCCCACTACTTAGGAGGCTGAGGCAAGAGAATCGCTTAAGCCCAAGAGTTGGAGGTTGCTGTGAGCTATGATACTACAGCACTGTACTGAGGGCGATATAGTGAGACTCCGTCTCCAAAAAAAAAAAAAAAATAAATAAATAAAATAAATAAAATCATTTTTTAAACATTATTCAAATTAATATGAGGGTACAATGTTTAGGCTACATGGTTCTCACTTCCAGCATAAAGTTCCATTTGTAGAAGAGCCCCTCACCCAGGGGACATGTCATACACCCTTACAATGTCACGTTAGGTGGGATCCCGCCTCATGACCCCCCTCCTGCCACACGTCCCCCCCTCACACTTCCGTTTAACCCTGAACTGGACTATAATAGTGTTCTATTGATCTTAGGAACATGTAATTTTTAATGTATTGATTTCATATTAGTTTGGAGTACATTGCATATTTATTTTTCCATTCTTGTGATACCTTACTAAGAAGAGTACCTTACTTCTTAGATACCTTACTATTTCAACTCCATCCACGTAAATGTAAAAGATGTACAGTCTGAATAACATTCCATGGTATACATATACCACAGTTTGTTGTTCCATTCATGTATTTTTACACTAAGATTCTTGATTTCGACTTGATTTTCTTGATTCTTCAGAGAAAGGATGTACAGATACAAAAGACTAAACAGGACATGGTTAATTATTCAAGTGGAGATTTTTAGCTTTTTGTAGGTTTTTGGTTGGTTGGATTTAATTGGTCTATTCTCTCTCCTCTTAGTAATTTTATATAAAGATTTGGTCAGTCTGTATGTTTTATACAGAAATTGTTTTTCACAGAAATTCTCAGGGCTTTCACCTGGCTTCCGTGTGATTTCAGCCACCTTGCATATGTCTGTGGCTTTCTGTCTCCCTTATACTGACAGATGAAGTCGAGGTTGGGTTTAGTGTAAGAGAATGAAATCATTTAGCAGTTATTTACAAACATTTACAAGTTCTGGATTTTGAAGCTAAGGTTTATACAATGAGAACATTAGTATTCTTATTTATAAACTTAGCACAGTTCTAAAGAAAATACTTAGTTTTAAGAGTTTCTACAGAACTGATCTGAAGTTCTGGACAATTTAAGGGTTCAGACATTATTTCTGAACATGGGTTGGGTGTGGGGCCATTTATGAGGCCATGTAGCAGTTACACTATTTACTGGGAAATTCTTACTTAAGTTTTAATTTTTTCTGAGGTATTTATATAGATGCAGCAGATAACATTTAACATTGCACAGACTTTTTTAGTGTAGTTAACAAGGCAGCTTTTACTAAGCCTTAAGGCTTCAGAGCAAATATAATTACTCTATATAATTCCATATTCTTTGGTCAGTCTCTTAATCCCATTTAACATATTAGTTTAGTAAAACAGTTATGTCTCTCTCTCGCTCTCTTTTTTTTTTTTTTGTTGCAGTTCAGCCGGGGCTGGGTTTGAACCCGCCACCCTCAGTATATGGGGCTGGCACCTTACAGACCGAGCCACAGGCACCGCCCAGTTATGTCTCATTTTATGATCTGAGATTGCAGACAAGGTTGGAATTTAATATAGGTGGGCCACTGCCTCTTTTTCCCTTGAATTATTTCTCTCTCTCTAATTTCTCTTTTTATTAAAGACAAATTATAGCAGAACTAACTTAGTTGTTAAAATAAACTGTACCTTTAGTATACTGGGTCTGATTATTTGCATAAAGTGCAGCAAGAATAATTATTAGTGGGTGGTGCCTGTGGCTCAGTGGGTAGCGTGCTGGCCCCTTATCCTGAGGGTGGTTGGTTCAAACCCAGCCCTGGCCAAACTGAAACAAAAAACAGCCAGGCGTTGTGGCAGGCACGTGTAGTCCCAGCCCAGGAGTTGGAGGTTGCAGTGAGCCGTGATGCCACAGCAATCTACCGAGGGCAATAAAGTAAGACTCTGTTTCTAAAAAAAAAAAGAAGAAGAAGAATTATTAATCATGTAGGCTTTTCTTTTCTTTAAAATTTGCTTTGCTGGAAGTTTTTATAAGGAATCTCAGGTTAGACTTGAAAGCCTTTTATGAGCTCAGGTTACATCTATGCCATTTCATACCTGTATGCATTGGGTTAATTCCTCTTTTCTTGAGGTTACCAAGCACATTTCAATTCCCAGACTCATCAGAAAGTGACCTTTGTTCCTTATCACAGATCAGGAAATGTTACTGATGTTATCTGACCAGTTTTTTCAAAGAGTTCTTTTATTGGCTTTATAAAGTCAATCTTAATTCCTTAATGCAGTCTGGACACCTCTGGAAATGCCATTTCAAAGTCTTGGTAAAATCACCAGTGTCTTTATCATGTTCTGTGGAACAAAACAGATTCTTATTGAACTTATGCAAATAACTATATTGTCAGAAATTAGGAATACATACAATGGGCTCAGCGCCTGTGACTCAACGGGCTAAGGCGCCAGCGACGTACACCTGAGCTGGCGGGTTCAAATCCAGCCCAGGCCCCCCAAACAACAATGATGGCTGCAACCAAAAAATGGCCGGGCATGGTGGCAGGGGCCTGTAGTCCCAAGCTACTTGGGAGGCAGAGGCAGGAGACACGTTTGAGCCCAGGAATTGGAGGTTGCTGTGAGCTGTGATGCTATGGCACTCTCTCCAGGGTGACAGCTTGAGGCTCTGTCTCAAAAAAAAGAATACATACAATGGGGCAGCACCTGTGGCTCAAGGAGTAGGGTGCTGGCCCCACATGCTGAGGGTGGTAGGTTTGAGCCCAGCCCTGGTCAAAAACTGCAAAAAAAAAAGAACTCTTACAAAGGCTTTTAAATTCCAGAGAAATCAAGGAGAAGAAAGAAAAAATAAATGTTTCAAATTCTGTCTATAACATATGTTGCTGAAAATTTCAAATAGAGTAAGAAACAGAAAATGGTTTTTTTGACTTCTTCTGATTCTCTGAACACAGAGAATCAGCAATGTTTCAAACAAAAAACAATAACAAATTAACCCAATTTCATGTAACTGATTTCTGTTCTGTTTGAAGCTAGGTTAGTAAGACTCATGGACATGTTAACTTTTTAATTAAAGTTCTAGAAGTTTGCTTTTAGTTCAAAGGTATTTAATTTTCAAAGATGTCAGAAATTTGAATTCAAGAGAATTCATCTCTTAATATTTCTTTGAAGGACAAATTTTGGATTCAGTTTGTTACAAAAAACACTTTTTGAGATGAATTAAAATTATTACTGATAATATATATTAACACAGACTAATATTTTATAATATTGGAATATACATATAAATGTAATTTATATAAAATTAATTACCATTTCATATTTGACAACATTTCTTATATATATATGTTTTCTTATATATATATATTTTTTAAACTATTAGGAACTGTTTATTTTTATTTATTTATTTATTTTTTGCAGTTTTTGGCCAGGGCTGGGTTTGAACCTGCCACTTCCAGCATATGGGGTCGGCGCTTTACCTTTGAGCCACAGGTGCCCCTCTCCTATATATTTTTGATATGCCAAATAAGTCTAATATGTCTTTTCAAAAAGATCAAATTTAGAGTTTTGATTCTGGAAGGTTTGTTAAATATCAAAGGCTTAAAATACTTGTTTAAACAAGATTAGAAGTTAAAAGATTTTAAAGGCAATACATAGTCAACATGCCAATTCCTTCACAAATTTCCTGTCCAGTTGTTTCAACACCATATGTATTGCCTTTGCTCCTTTGTAAAAGATCTGTTGACTATATGTATGTATATCTATGTGTTCTCTGTTCTGTCTATTGATTTGTCAATTTTCTTTCTTTCTTTTTTTTAATAGAGAAGGGGTCTTCCTCTTGTGTAGGTTGGTCTTGAATTCCTGAGCTCAAGTCTTGGCCTCTCAGAGTGCTGGGATTACCGGTAGGAGCCACTGTGTCTGAACTTTATTTTTGATTTGTCTGTTCTTTACACAATACATCACTGTCTTATTTCCTGTAGTGTCACAGCAAGTCTACAATTCAGATGGTGTTAGTCCTCCAAGTTTGTTTTTCTCCTTCTATATTGTTATCTATTCTGGGTCTTTTGCTTCGCCATATAAATTTTAAATCAGTTTGTTGATACCCACAAAATAACTTGCTACAATTTATTTTATTTTATTTTTTTGAGATAGAACCTCAAGCTGTCAGCCTGGATAGAGTGCTGTGGCATCACAGCTCATAGCAACCTCCAATTCCTAGGCTCAAGCGAGTCTCCTGCCTCCTCCTCCCAAGTAGCTGGGACTACAGGCACCTGCCACAATGCCCGGACATTTTTTTTGGTTGCAGCCGTCATTGCTGTTTGGCGGGCTGGAGCTGGATTTGAACCTGCCAGCTCAGGTGTACGTGGCTGGCGCCTTAGCCTGTTGAGCCACAGGCGCCGAGCCAAATTGCTACAATTTAACTGATGTTGCATTGAATCTCTGGATCAAATTGGGAAGAACTGACTTTTTAAATCCTTCTTTTTTTCTTTATAATTTTATTAAATCATAATTGTGTACATTGGTGCAATCATATGGCAGAATGTGCTTCATATACAATCAGAAATATTTTGATCGTACTGTTAGAGATAGCCTTCATAGCATTTTCTTGATCACTATATAAAGACATTGAT
>CAUYON010095135.1:0-19403 GCA_963573935.1 Arctocebus calabarensis
TTAAGATAAGATGAGATTCTTGTATTCAGCAGATATCTGGTCTAAGTTTTTGTATCCAATCAGCCAACCTGTGACTCTTTAGAGGACAATTTAAACCATTCACATTAATTGAAAATAATGATAAGCCTTTCAAAAGTGAAGTGGGTATTTTTCATCCTATTGTCATTGTGGAGTTTGGAATTTGATCGAAAGTTTCTGAGTGAGTTTACTTTTGTGGTGGAAGTTTGCACTGGTCATTATGGAGAATAGGTCTGAGAATATACTGGACAGCTGGTTTAGTTATGGCAAATTTCCTCAACATATGGATGTCATTAAAGTATTTAATTTCTCCATCATAAATGAAACTCAGTTTGGCTGGATACAGGATCCTGGGTTGGAAGCTATTTTGTTTTAGTAGGTTAAAAGTCGATGACCACTCCTAGCTTGAAAGGTTTGAGCAGAGAGATCTGCAGTTATTCTAATAGTCTTCCTCTTGTAAGTAATGGTTTTCTTGCATCTGACTGCTTTCAGAATCTTCTCTTTCATATTAACTTTAGTGAAGTTGACTATGATGTGCCTGGGGGATGTCTTATTCGGGTTGAGTCGTGCTGGGGTTCAGAAACTGTCTGCTATCTGAATTTCAGAGTCTCTAGGCATGTCTGGAAAATTCTCTTTCATAATCTCAAGAAGAAGGGACTCTTTACCTTGTAAAGCCAATTTGTCGCTTTCAGGAATCCCTATAAGACGCATATTGGTTTTCTTTGAGTTATCCCAGAGCTCTCTGAGAGAATAATCCATTTTTGCCTTCCATTTCTCTTCCTCTTTGAGCATTTGGGAGCATTTGAAAGCTCTGGCTTCAGTGTCAGAAATCCTTTCTTCTGAGTGCTCCATTCTGAAACTGAGGGCTTCTATTGTATTTCTCAGGTCTTTGAGGGCTGCAACTTCTTGTCTCAATGTTTCAAAATCTTTGGTCATTTTGTCTTTGAATTGGTTGAATTCTTGAGACATATTCTGAATTAATCCTACAGTTTCTACCTCCATCTTTACTTCCATTTTGTTGATCTTTTTTGCAATCCAAATTCTAAATTTGAATTCAGACATCTTAGCTATCTGTTTGTGGATTGGATCCACTGGATTGGCTGGTTTGTCATTCCTTGGGGGAGTTGAAGTGTTCTGTTTATTCATGTTGCCAGAGTTTTTCTGCTGATTCCACCCCATGATTGTTTGTCAGTATTTAGCTAGATGAGCAGGTCAGGTGAAATTGGACTGGAAACTTCTATGGTTATGGTTGACCAGTCCTTCACCTAGGAACTGGGATGGGTGACTGCAGCTTTTCCTCTACAGTTTTGCAATGTACCTGTACAGTACTACAATCTGTGACTTTAGAGGCCTGTTTGGTGTAGGGGGGGTAGGTGGCTCTGTCTTGTATTAATCCTAGTAATCAGTAACCCTGGGTTGCAATCTCAGCTTCGGTGAAATACAAGCAACTAAGACATCCCTTCCCCCACCAGTAATATCTGGAAGAGGACAATCAAACCTTCCCACTACAGAAAAACCTGGTACCCACCTTGGAGGGTCCTCAGATAATTTGTCTAGTTCAAGAGTTCCAGACCAATTGTCCCCAACAGCCCCCCACTCTCTAGCTGGACAGTTCAAGAGGACTCCAGCAACTAGCTATTAGGGGCCTATTGGCAGCTCAAGTGTGATTTGAGTGCCTTTGGTGCTCTGAGGAGTCAGAAATGTCCATCCAGTAGGAGGTTTAGAGCCTGGGGGTGATGCCTCTTACCTCACCTTGGTCGTCCTTCACCACCAGACTCTGGTCACCCCAGTCTCTGGTAGTCTCTCTGGCAGTCTCTGTTAATCCAGTCTCTGTGGCCCTGTTCTGTCCAATAAGCAAATGTGTCAGGGCTATGTGCAGTCGAGGGCTAAAGTGAGGTTGTGGCCTCCTCTTCGTGGAAACCACAGGCTACTACCATCCAGCAGGGGAGGCTGAGGTATGCCTGCCTCAGGTGCTTAATGGCAGCTGAAGAAAGTTCCACCTGAGCTCAGTCCAAACCTGAGGATATCTAGGCAGCAAAAGAATTTCTCACTCGGCCACTGCACTCTTGTTGCCGCTGTTCTGCAGTACTGGAATCCCTATAGGGTGAGGTCTGGGACCCTCTGGAAGGCCACAGAGTTGAGAAGATGATTCTCCAGCATTAGACCCCAGCAGCATCACTCTACTAATGCTGAAGTTGAGTGGGAGGTGCCTCCTCTTAGCTTTGGGCACCTCAGCAGCTTCCAAGCCTCCACCTGCAGTGCAGGAACCCAGGCATCTGTCTGCTGCTGAGATACTCTTTTCCTTTGGGCCAGGTCAGTCACCTTTCCCTCTATGTCTTCCTGTACAGTTACTGGATTCACAGGTACAGCACAGCTGTACAGCCACTATCCATGCAATGCCCGGTCCTAGCTAGGAAATGCAGACAATCTGGATTCTGGAGGAGTTGGACTTCTAGACTGCCTGGCTTGGTGTGGGTGGGGGGTAGATGGAAGGATCAAGGTGGGAAGGAAAACATTTGTTCAAATTTCCTACCAGACAAGAGAGTTCCTAGACTCTGAGTAGGGGCTCTCTTGAGAAGGAGTCCTAACTTCCAGCAATTCCCTCCGGTGGGGTGAAGAAGGACAGCCTCAGTTTATTGCTCACCAGTATAGATCACACAGTAAGCAAGCAGCTCTCTTAGGGGAGGGGATGGTCACACAACCTCTTTGGGATGAGATCTGTACTGAAAATAGTTTCTTTGGGGTCGAAGTTTGCCTCAGCAGGGAGGACGAGCAATTCTCTTTCTCATCTCTCAGCTCAGCTCCCCTCCTTCAGCTTAGTTGGGTTCTTTCTGGCTGTTATCTCTCCCTCCAGACAGGAGCCATGGCTGGGAGCTGTCTCCAAACAGCCATCATACCCTGTTCCCCCTTGTTCTTGTTGGATGTGAAAATTGGAGTTAGGGAAAATAGCCAGTCCAAGAATTTAGCAGAACTCCAATAACATTTAGACCAAATGAACTAATAAACAGATTAAAAGGCTACCAGACACAGAAGCCCACAGATGAACGCACAGTCAGAAACACATAGATATACAGACAAAACAAAACAAAGAAACAAAAAAGAAAACAAAACAAAATCTACAATAAAAATAATAATTATAAAATAATTGAAAAAAAAAGCCTCTAAAAAATCTGATGTAAGCACTCTCAGAAACCATAAGAAGGGAAGAAGATGAAGAGAGAAAGGAAAAAAAAAGTAGTGTTCATAAAAGAGTTAAAAAAGAAGAAAGGAAAAAGAAAAATAAAACTAAAATATAAAATATAAAATTAAAAAGTTAAAAATTAACAATAGCTTCTCCAAGAAAAAGATGGAAAAATAATTCCTCAAAAATATTATTCTTGTAAATACACATCTATACCTATGAGGTAGATGTTTACTAGGAATCAATTTATAATGCAATATACTTTCTGGACACCAGATGGCGCTGTGAGTGGTTCCCAGGCTTATACTCGATTCACAATTTACATTGTCACCATGGAAACCACTTTACCTGGCCGGTTGCCATTTTTGGAGTTTCTATAAAAGTTTGTTTCCTAAATGTTGTCCCACTTTGGGTGCTCTGTTGCAGATGGCACACCTATCTCCTCGGTGCTGGAGTCCACGCTTCACAAATCTTTCCACTCTGCTCCCACATTCTACCGAAAACTTGCAACAGCAATTGGCTGTGGGGAGGGGGCTGGCTGCCGCTGCTCTGGCCACCACCTCTGCTGCAGCTCCGGCCAAAACTGCACCCACAACTACAGTGTGTGGGGAACTCTTCCCCAATTTCCACTGCTCAGAGTCTCTCCATTGAGCCCCAGTTCCCCACGCAGCCTGAACAGCCAGACCTCACCAGTATTCCCCACCACGGATGGTACCAGACCGTAAATTACTCCTGATGTTCTGGGAAAAGGTGTCACCAATTTGGACAATTCAAAATGTCTGTTTCCCAGGTGGGATCCCCTCCCCTCAATTTTCCTTGGGCTGCTCAGCTCTCCATGGCTCTGAGAGGCACCCCTTTCGGACGTCAAACTCCGCTTAGGAATCCACACTTCACGGAAATTTTCATCAACTAGATTTTGTGAATTGTGAACTGCTATCCTCTGTGAGGGAAGATCTGGCTGCAGGCCAGCACGACAGGGCAGGGGAAAAACTCCACAGCAAAGTCCGAGGTTTTGAATTACACCTCAAACACAGCAATCCACCAATTCGCCACGCATCTCCAGCTGTCTCTCCACTTCAATAATCCACGTGGGGAAACATCCAGAGCCCCCTCCTTCCCACCTGATGACTTGGGAGAGATGGGCTATACATCCGTCCCAAACGCCATCATGCTCCACCTCCCCAACGTTATGTCTTCTTGTTGAATCATTCTCTTCACCATTATGACCATCTTTGTCTTTACTTTTGTTGCCTTGACATCTATTGTGGTATCTGGGCACTAAACTAAGCTTTCAGGCAATTTCACCTTGGTGGCTGTCTATCATGCTAATCAGTGTACATTGAAGGTCTCAGTAATTCCTGCAAGGAAGTTTGGTCTTGACAAATTCCTTCAGTGTTCGCTTATCTGAAAAAAGACTTAATTTCTCCACAAAATGTGAAACTTCATTTTGGATGATGCAAAATTTTAGTTTGGCAGGTGTTCTATTTAAGATTGAGGATGGGGGCAACTTATCTTCTGGCTTATATGATTTTTACTGAGAAGGCTCCAGTAATCTTGATATGTTTTTCCTTGTAGGTCAGGTCAGTTGTTGCTAAGTTCTAGCTGCTTAGAGAATTTGCTCTCATTTGACTTATAGATTGAATACTATGTGTCTTGGAGATGTCCTATTTGCTATGAAACTTATTGGAGTTCAATGACTATCTTGTGTCTGGATTTCTGGTGACAGAAAGATCACAAATCAATAATCTAATGAACCATCTCAAGGAATTAGAAAGGAAGTTTTCCACAGTAATTCCCTCAAATAGTTTTTCCATGCATTGGATTTCTTCTCTGTGAGGTATTCCTGTAATTTATATGTTTATTTTCTTCCCATAGTGCCACATTTCTCTAAGCAATTATGCTGCCTTTGTTGTTCTCTTCTCTGCTTCTTTAAATAATTGAGTTAGCTCAAGAGCTTTGTATTAAACTCTGAGATTCTTTCTTCTCCTTGGGTTGCTGAAGCATTCTACTGTGTTTTAAACCCCCTTGAAAGGCTCTGTCATTTCTTTAAGTTCAATTGCATTCTTCCTAATTTTGTCAAGTTCTTTGGGGACGTTTTCATTAGTTTTTTGAAATGTTTGGGGGCTTCTTTTGTTAGTTTTCAAGTTTTTGTCTAATTCTTTTAATCTTATTTGCCATCCATATTTTGAATCCCATTTCTGTCATTTTGACAGTTTCCTTATAGCTGGAGTTTACTGCTGTAGTTCTATTGTCATCCCTTGGTGGTGTTGATCTGTCTTGATTTTTCATGTTGACAGGGTTCTTTTGCTGGTTTCTTCTCTTCTGAGACCTTTTTTCTCAATTCAAGGCTAATAGGTGCAAGACTCCTGTTTCTTGCTGGGAACTCTCAGCTTGATTAGAGTAAGGTGAGTTCACTCGATGGCAATTTTCTCCCTCAGTCTGAAATGTTGACTTGGCAGAGGAGGGGCTTGTGCATGAGCAGCTTATAACGTAGCTGTTCTGATTTATTCTGTTCACTTGTGATTGCCTCTTCTCAGGCTTGTGCTGAGTGCTGATTGGGTTGCTCACTAGATAACTGTAGGATGTTTGAGTTGGGAGCTGGGCATGGTCTTTTTAACTGAGGATGCTATTTATGGGGATTTCTCTACCCAAGGTCTCCCCATAGAGGTAACAGTAGCACTAGATGAGGTTATCATGAGTTCTTGGGCTACAAGCATTTGCTCAAAGCAGGTCACTGTGCACTGGAAGCTTGAGGCTAGGATTTTCCCTGGAAGGGCACCCTGCTGTGGTGGTGAGGTCTCTGGGACAGGGTCTTGGGGTCCAAGTGCAGCAGTGGAGACGGGGATAGTGCTGGACCTGGCAGGAGTTCTAGAGACACAGGGACAGAGCCTTTGTTTACAGCATCAGGCCAGATACAGAGCTTCTGAGCAGAGCCTCTGAGCCAGAAGCAAGACCATTCAGTGGTTCTCAACCTGTGGGTCACAACCCCTTTGACAGGGGTCACCTAATATCAGATATTTACATTATGATTCATAACAGTAGCAAAAATTACACTTATGAAGTAGCAATGAAAATAATTTTATGGTTGGGGTCACCACAACATAAGGAACTGTATTAAAGGGTCGCAGCATTAGGAGGGTTGAGAACCACTGAGTGGACAGAGAGGCTATTCTGACCTGGAGGGTGGGGTCAGGGCTAAGCAAGCAGGAGGTAGCTGGGCACTGGAAGGTGGAGTCTGGCTGAGCAAGTGACAATCTATTTCACAGGCACAGGGACTCCAAGCATATTCCCAGTCATACCAGGTCTGCAGGGGGAGTGGGAGGCATTGTATAATTCAGTTCACTTTGCACTAGCAGTGCAAGCATGGTGCTCCAGCTCTCTGTCCTCTTCTTTCTCTCTAAATGTTCTCTGACCTTGTTATATGCATCCCCATCACCTTTTCCACACACTGAATGTCTTATGTTGTTTCTCTGTGATTTTACAATGCTGCAGCAAAGAAGAGTGATTCATCTGTAGGCAGCTGCCTGCACCTTTTGCCTCTTTCCTTGGGCATCGCATGCTGGCAGGCTGCTTCTAGTCTGCCATTTTTTCTCCCACTTCTCAAGCATTTTAATTCTGTGATTATTTTTCTTTGTATCTTTCAAAGCTATCCCTGCTTCTCTACCCTAGAAAGACATAAAAAATGCACAGAACACAGATGCATAACCATACCTACCATACATTGTAGGAAAAGAAACTTATCTTTTCCTTCTACCCATCTTAGGTTCATTGGATGTGGCTCCTGTAACAAAAGAAAAAAGAAAACAAAACAAAAGGGAAAATGTACATTTATTTTAAGTTTTACATGACATGGGAACCTTTGTAAGGAAACAGATATGAGAAGAAGGGGTTAAATGAATGTTTTTACACTGAATTTAATGAAGAGTGAAGAGTTCTGAAGAAATAATAGAGCAAAAAGAAGACCATAAGCTAAAAGTAATCAACAAGGAAAAATAACAGCAATGACAAAATTTTCCTTTAGAACTTATACTTAAATAAGGTAAGATATTTTTTGAGAAACTACAAGTCTTTGTGCTATACATGTAGTATGTCAAAATATCAACAACCTGATGTAAGCTTTATTCATTTAGCAAATACTATGGATTAATATGCATCAGCAACACTACTAGGCATTCCTTTGGGTTAAGGAGAAAGTAGTGAGAGAAAGAAATACAATAGGAAATATAGAAACTTCATATGATATCTGACAACTAAATTCACAGCCTTGCCATGGTGCACTTATGTTGGCAGCACTGTACAAACAACTCAGTAAGCTTTCATAACCTTGGTATATCAATGTCTCACAGTTGTGTTCATGTCAATGTGTGGCAGTGTCTTGCTGACTGGTGCTCTGTTTCCATCTCCTCACAGAGCTGCATAAACAGACATGAGTTAAGGGCATGTATTTTAATGTGGCTGATAGTTTTAATCACATCCTACATTATTGTAGTTGCATGTCTTTGTGTGCCATAATGAACATGTCAGAGCTTAAATTAGAACAACAAACAAACATGCATAAAATTCTTATTAAACTTGGCAAGAGTGGAAATTAAATCAGGGACATGTTACCCCAAGTTTATGGAGATAATGCCATGAAGTAAGTGGCAGACACAAATGGATTAAACATTTTTCTGAGGGCATAGAAAATGTCATTGATGAAGAGAGGTCAGAGCAGCCAGTAACAAGCAGAACTCACATAAACATTGCAAAAAATCATCAAATTGTGGGTCAAAATCATCAGCTAACTGTGAAAAGCACAGTAGACCAAGTAAACATTGGTAGCGAAACAGGAAGATTTTAACCGAAAATCTTGGTCAACAACACATGGCCTTTGCATCATGACAATTTACTAGCCCACATGTCACTGTCTGTGGGGGAGTTTTTAGCCAGTAAACAAATAACTGTATTGGACTGTCTTTCTAAAAGAAATCTCTGGAGTAGCTCTCATAACTCAAAGTACTCCGAACAGTGATCTACCTTAGGAAGCCATCTCTCTTCTGTGTATAAGAGAAGATGTGCATGCTCTGTGTCTAGCTCCTCACAGAGCTGCATGGACAGACATGAGTTAAGGACATGTACTTTAGTAGGGCTGATCATTTTAATGACCTCCTACAAAACACTGTTTAGTTGAGGTAACATTAGCCAACATTTCTCCATGGGTGATGCAGTGCATAGATTCACATCAGGAATCTATGCAAGCAAGAAGCAACTTCCTTTCGAGTAGTGGAAGCAGAAAGTTGTCTAGTCATGGAAGCTGCTCTGTCCTGCATATACTGACACAAATGATCAATTCAGTTTTCCTGATAAGTAAATCACTCAAAGACTTGAGTAGTTTCATAGCTGTGGTGTTGGTTGGCAACAAAAATGCACATATCACATCCTCATTGTCATCCTCAGGTCTCATTTACATCCTCCTGAAAAGTATATCACACAAAAACAAACTTTGTTGCCTTGCTATCAATACTGGCAGACTCGTCAACCTGGATTGTATACCACAGTGACTCATTAATCCTCTTTAACACTTATCCTCTGCTCAGTATACTCTGCAGTTTCATCAATCTGTCTAGTTGTGGTTCTAACCAACAGAGGAACATGTACGCCTTTCAAATGCAGCCTCTCCTTAAAAAGTTACAGCAAATGTCCTTAGCAGCAGGCAGGGTCAACTGCTCTCTAAGAGGAAAGGGTCCTCAGCTTTAGAAGTGCAGTTGGCTGCTAAGACTGTGCTCTCAGTGCTGATACACTTGATGAAGTGGTGGCTTCAATAATTGTTCCATTCTTTGTGTTCATGTTTTTTGTTTGTTTCTTTCTTCAGAAAAACTCCAAAGCTTGTCTGTTGATGTAGGGTGCTTTCTCTTCATGTGGCAGAGCAGGGTTGAGGGTTTGATGGCTTCGTTGGATAACTGGTTGCCACATATTATACAATAAGGGCATGGAGAATATGAATCACCTGTTGCAGAGAACTCATAATTTAAATAAGACTCCTGGAAGTTTCTTTTAAATGCAGCTTTCATTGCATTGGCAGTCTTGGAGTCTTCTGCTGCCTCATCTCATCGTTGGGTCTTTCCCCCTTTTCAGAGAAGCTCTTCAATGAGCTTGTTCATTGTTTATTCATTTTGCCTGGGTTAGCTTATGCACTTACCCAAATGTTACGGAGACAGTGAGCAGTGCAGGAAAGAGGCGTGTATGAAGTGGGAAATAAAATAATGGGAGGGCCACCCGGTGACTAAAACAAGTGTCACATTCTGACTCTAAGACTACCACCAGATGCAGCTGCACATTAAAGAAAGATGGTGACTTTTCCTCTTTCATTTTTACATGGATGGAGCTGGAACATGTTCTCCTGAGCAAAGTATTTCTAGAATGGAAGAAAAAGTATCCAATGTATACACCCCTAATATGAGACAAATTCTTTATCATTCAAGTGAAGGCTACAACCCATTTATTGCACAGGAATGCAGGGAAAGGGGAGAAGGAGGGCAGGGGAGGGAGAGGGTGGGGGGAGATAGGACAAAGGGTGAGAACACATGTGTGGTACATATTTGAAGGGTCAGGAGAAAACTTCTAAATACAGATTAAAAATGTTTTCTCATAGTAAATGAGAAAATCTCATGAATGTTATGTCAATCAGGTTGATAAAAATGTCTCAGATTGTATGTGAAGCCCACACACTGTACCCCATGATTGAACTAATGTACACAGCTATGATTCAATTAAAAAAAAAAAAGAAGAAGCGACTTCGTGCCTTGTGACGCCACTTCATCATTTTCAGGTATCCCTATAAGGCAAATGTTGGTTTTCTTCGAGTTATCCCAGAGCTGTCTGAGAGAATGATCTGTTTTTGCCTTCCATTTCTCTACCTCTTTGTCAGTTTGGGAGCGCTTGAAAGCTTTGTCTTCCATGTCAGAAATACTTTCTTCTGCTTGTTCCATTCTTTTCCTGAGGCATTCTACTTTGTTTCTCAGATCTTTGAGGGCTGCAACTTCTTGTCTCAATGTGCCAAAATCTTTGGTCATTTGTTCTTTCAATTCCTTGACTTCTTGAGACAGTTTTTGAAATGCACCCTGAATTTCTAAATCCAACTTTTCCTCTATTTTATTAATCTTTTTTGCAATCCAAATTCTGAATTTGATTTCTGACATCTCAGCTATCTGTTTATGCATAGGATCCTCACTTGTGTCCACCAAATTGTTCCTTGTGGGGGGGTGACCTACTCTGGTTGTTCATGTTTCCAGAGCTTTTTCATTGATTCCGCCCCATGATTAATTTTACGCCATTTGGCTGGATGAGTAAATAAGGACAATTTGGGTTGGGAGTTCTAGGAGTAGTGATTGACCAATCCTTTGCTTGAAAGCTGGAATTGGTGTCTGTACCTTTTCTCCTAGAGTTTTGCCAAGGACCCGTAGAGTGCTATGCTTGTGAAACTGGGGACCTTCTTGGTATTGTGGGGATAAGTGGCTATGTCTTATTTTCAGCTGGTCTTTGTCTTACCCTAGAGAATCTGTTACTCTGGATTGAGATCTGAGCTGTGAAGAAATACCAGCAGTTAAGTCACCACACCCCCCACAGGCAACAATTGGAAAAGCAAAATCAAACCTTCCCACTACCACACAACCAGGGTACCACTTTGGAAAGTCCTTGGGTGATTAGCCCAGTTGAAGAGGTCCCAATCAATTGTCCTAGCCAGCACCAATCTCAAATGGAAGAGTTAAAAAGTCCTGGCAACTAGATAGCAAGGATCTGCTGGAAATTCTAGTATAACTCACTCAAGTGCTCTATGAGCTCAGGAGGACACCCCCCCCCCCAGCAAGTAGATTAGTCTGGGAAGGTTGATGCCTTCTTCCCCACCTTGCCCCTCTGTCACACCCAGTCAGTAGTAAGAGTTGTGATCCAGTTTCCCCCAATGAGCAAATGCTCCAGAGGTTTGTGCCTGCCTGGGTCACAGTGAGGTCTGTGGCTCCTCAACCAGTCCACTACTCCCTTTCACTGTTTGGCAGGGGGAGGTGAGGCCTGACAACCTGGGTACTTGATAGGGACTGGGGCAATTCACTCAGTTCCAGCCCTGTCCCTAATTGATGTTACTGCTGGAACAGAACAAGTTCGCAGAATTTATTTCTGTCACGGCTATTTTCCCTGATCATACTTAGGCTGCAAAATAGGTCTGACTCAGTCTGTAAGTTCCAGCCCTTTGTCTCAGCTTCCATCCCCTGAGGGCCAGGTGAGTCTGAAGGTAAGCAAAGCAGCCTCTGCCCTGGTTGTCAGCTGACTCTGCATGTATTATAATCCCTGTGCTTTGTCCTGGCCGGTACCACCTCAAGCATATCCTTCACGTGCCTTGGTTGCCAGTCCACTCTGCTGGTGGCTACCACCGGAGAAGCCGCCCACTTCCCCTGGCCCCCCAGAAGACTGGAAGTGTCTCCTCAAAACATCCCCAGGGGTGCGAGCCCTCCTGCTATTGTTCCTACAGCTGCAGTTGCTGTTTTGTGCCTCAGGGGACCTTCTTTCCAGCTGGCCTCCTCTTGGCTCACTTTCCCTTCACCACTCCCCAGTCAGAAAATCAGCACAGATCAGCAACAGTCCACGCCCCATCCACACCCCTCGAGAAAATCTCCAAGAATCTGAACTCTGTGGGGGACAGGCCTCCAGACCTCAGGGTGAGAGTGGAGGGGAATACCAGGAACTCAAACTTGCAGGTAGAGAATATATACAGTTTTATGCAGTTTTATGCCTGGCAGGATAGGCTGTGGCACCCGAGTAGGGGAAGGAGGTCTGGTTTTTAGAAGGTCTCTCCCGTGGGGTAGAGTGGGAGGACATCTGAACTCTGCTCGCTTGTTTTTATGGAGGTATGGAGTATACTGCAAGCCGCTCTCATGGGGGAGGGGACTTCCATCTGCTTGGTGATGTGCTCTGTACCTTTTTGTTTGTGTCCTCGGGGTCTTAGTTTGCCCCAGAAGGGTTGATGTGCATTCTTTGACCTTTTCTTTTGGCTCAGATCCAAACCATTGGCTTTCTTGCTGAGTTTCTGTCCTCTCCTTCTGGATGGGAACCTTTGCGGAAAGCTGGCCACAGACCGCCATCTTGGCTCCTCCTCCTAAATCTTTGAAGATTTTGCCTTTGAATTCATTGAATTCTTGAGACATCTTTTGAATTATTCCTAGAATTTCTGACTCCAACTTTACTTCCATTCTGTTTATCATATTTGCCATCCAAATTCTAAATTTGATATCTGACATCTCAGCCATTTGTTTGTGAATGGGATCCACTGGTTTGGCTGTTTTGCCATTCCTTGGAGGAGGGGTTTGAACTGTTTTGATTATTTATGTTGCTAGAGTTTTTCCAGTGATTCTGCCCCATGGTTGTTTTTCACTGTGTAACTAGATGAGCAAGTAAGGTGAAATTGGATTGGAGACTTCTGGTGTTGTGGTTGACCAGCCCTTCACTAAGAAACTGGGGCTCATGACTGCAGCTTTTCCTTTAGTTTTGTGGAGCGCCTGTACAGTACCATAGTCTGTGATTCTAGAGGCCTGATTGGTGTAGTGGGGGTAGGTGGCTCTGTCTAGCATTCAGCTGATCTCTATCCAATTCTAGTGAATCAGTGACTCTGGGTTGCAGTCTCTGCTTTGGAAAAATACAAGCAACATCCTGTCCCCCACATGCAATACATGGAAGAGGATAATCAAACCTTCCCACTACAACAAAACCAGGGTATCACCTTCAAAGGTCCTCACGTGTTTTGTTCAGTTCAGGAGTTCCAAACCAATTGTCTCAAACAGCACCCACTCTCTAGCTGGAGAGTTCAAAAGATCTCCAGAAACTAAATATTAGGAGTCTACTGGTAGCTCAAGTGTGGCTTGAGCACCTCTCCTGCTCCGAGGAGTCAGATAAGCCCATCCAGTGGAAGGTTTGGAGCAAGGGGGTTAATGGCTCTTTCCCCACCTTGCTCACCCTTCTCCACCAGACTCTGGTATCCCCAGTCTCTGGTAGCCCCACTGGAAGTCTCTGTAACCCAGTCTCTATGGCCCAGTTCTGTCCAATAAGCAAATATGGCAGGACTATGTGCCTGCCAGGATCAAAGTAGGGTCACTGCCTCCTCCTCGTGGTAACCACCCTCTGCTTCAATCCAGCAGGGGAGGCTGATGCCTGCTTGCCTCAGGCACTCAATGGCAGCTGGAGAAAGTTCCACCTAAACCTGAGTATATCCTGACAGCTAGAGAACTTCTCCCTCAGCCACCACATCTTTGTTGCCGCTGTTCTGTAACTCAGCTACTCCTATAGGGTGAGGTCTGGTTCCCTCTGGAAGACCACAGAGTTGGGGAGATGATTTACCCCAATTAGACCCCAGCCAGATCACTCTATTAATGCTAGTGTTGGGTGGGAGGAGTCTCCACTTGGGTTTGTGCACCTCAGCAGTTCCCGGGTCTCCATCCATAGTGCAGATACCCAAGTCTCTGCCTGCTGTTGAGATACACTTTCTCAGGGCCAGGTCAGTTACCTTTCCCTCTATGTCTTTCTGTACTGTTACTGGATTCACAGATACAGCACAGCTGCCTTGCCTCCATCTATGCAATGCCCAGTCCTAGCCAAGAAATGAAGACATTCTGGTCTCTGCAGGAGTTGGACTTCTAGACCGCCAGGCCAGAGGGGAAGGGTAAATTGAAAGTTCAAGGTGGTGAGTTAAATATTTATTTAAACTTCCTGCCAGACAAGGGAATTCCTGGGCTCATTGCAGGGCTCTCTAGAGAAGAAGTCCCAACTTCCAGAAATTCCCTCTGGTGGGGAGAGGGAGAAGAGTCTCAATTCATCACTCACAAGTAAAGATTCCACAGCAAGCAACTCTCTTAGAGGAGGAGACAGACACACGTCCTTTTGGGAATGAGATCTGTACCTGAAATTTGTTTTCCTGGAGTTGAAGCTCACCTCAGCAGGGAAGAGGTTCAGTTTTCTATCTCTTCTCTTAGCTCAGCTCCCCTCTGTCATCTTTGTTGGGTTCTTTCTGGCTATTATCTCCCCCTCTGTACTGCAGTTTCTGTTGAAAGCTGGCTCCAGTCAACCATCATCTCCTATTCCTCCTTGTTCTTGTTAAATGTGTAAATTGGAGTTAGGGAAAGTAGCCAACCCAAGGATTTAGCACAACACAAAACACGATGAAACCAAACAAGCAAATAAACCGACAAAGAGGCTACCAGACACACAATTACACAGATGCACCAACAACCAGAAACAACTGGACATACAGACAAAAACCAACTACAATAGAAATGATGTTAATCAAAAAGAATTAAAAAATTAAAATAATAATAATAAAATTAAAAACTCTAAAAATCCAATGTAAGCACTGTCAGCAATCATACAAAGGGAATAAGAGGATGAGAAGAAAAAGAAAAAGAAAAATAATAATATAATATTATTAATAAAATAAGAAAAAACTTAAAAAATTAGAAGAAAATTAACAATAACTCCAACAGGAAAAGAAGAAAAAAAGGCACCAACCACCAAAGTATTAATCATACATATATAAATACAACTATAGGAAGGTCAACTTTAATCGGAATGCATTTATATCACAATATACTTTCTGGACACCAGGTGGTGGTGTGAGTAGTTCCCCGGCTTATACTTGGTTCATGTTTTACTTTGTTACCATGGTTATTCTGGCCTGTAAAAGGAGGTGCCTGTCATCACCATTTCTGAAATTTCAAAATATGTCTGTTTTCCAACTGGCTTCCCAACTTCAGCTGACCTGTTCGAGAGGGCACCCCTATGTGACCTCCAGACTCAGCGCAGGAGACCACGCTCCTGCTTCCACTCAGCACCCAGTTTCTCCATGAACTGGGAATTGCAATCTTCCATGAGGGAGGGGCTGGTTGCCACTGGCACCCGCCCTTTTAGCAGCAGTTTGTCAGTGCCCCCGGCTCAAGATTATGCTTTTGAGACTTACAATCTGTCTGATTGCTGCATACCCAGAACCGCCAGTCTACACTAATCTTCCTCACCCTGGAATGATTAAATCCCTTCATTCACACCTGCTGTTCTGGAAAAAGTGCCTGTGGCAGGTCCCTATTTCGAAATGTATGTGTTCCTGGGTGGGATCCTTTCCCCCTAATTTTCTATCGGACTGTCTAGCCCCCTGATGCTCTGAACGGCACCCACTCTGATCCCGAAATTCCACTCAGGAGTCCACACTTCACTGATCTTTCCACAAAATGCCTAATTTCCTCACAAACTGGGAACTGCAATCCGCCATGGGGGAGGAGCTGGTTGCTGCCACCACTGGTGCCCCTTCAATAGTGGCACAAAAAATTCTCTAGCAGATTCCATGGCTCTGGGTTAGATTTTAAGTTCAGAAATCCAGCCTGTCATTGTACACCCCTTGCTACCTGTCCACACCAACTTTCCCTGCAGGGGAAGATCCAGCCAGCCTCTCTCTCACCTGAAGGTTTGGGAGACTTGTGCTAGACATGCATCCCATCCACCATCATGCTCCACCTCTGCCTGATTTGGCTATTTCATTTCTTCTACAAAGTTTGGGATTGGATTGCTCTTTCTTTTCCATCTCATTGAGATGATTCATTAGGTTGTTGATGTGCCCTCTTTCTGTTTGTTGAATGTGGGCTTCTAATGTGATAAATTCCCTCTTAGGACTGCTTTTGCAGTATCTTTCAGGTTTTTGTAGCGTTGCTTCATTGTTATTATGTTTGAGGATTCTAATAATTTCTTTTTTTATTACTTCTTTGACTCAACTGTCATTCTGCATAAAGTTGTTTAGTTTCCATGACTTTGTGTGGGAATGAAGGTTTGTGTTGGAGTTGAACTTCTCCATTTATTCCCTTGTGGTCTGAAAAGATACAAGGTATAATTTTAATTCTTTTAATTTTGTTGAGGTTTGATTTGTGTCCTAGGATATGGTCAATTTTGGTGTATGATCCATAGGCTGATAAGAAGAACATATACTCATTAGCTTTGGGAAATTAAGCCCAATTGTTGTAGGGTCACATTTAAGACCACTGTTTCTTTGTTTAGTTTCCATTTAAAGGATCTGTCCAGTTCTATCAGAGGGGTGTTAAAGTCCCCAGCTGTTATGGTGTTGTAGGATATCATAATGTTCAGGTAATTTATGGTTCATTTCATAAATCTGGCAGCATTTAAGTTGGGTGCATGTATATTTAGAATTGATATGATTTATTGTTGTATTGTTCCCTTGACCAGTACATAGTGACCATCTTTGTCTTTCTTTACTTTTGTTGCTTTAAATCCACTGGCATCTTCAAATAAAATTGTGGACCCCTCTTCTGATTTTAATTTGCCTGAAATATTGTTTTCTAATCCTTGACCCTGAGTCTTGTTTTTTCCTTAAAGGTTAGATGTGTTTCCTGAAGAAGCATATAGTTGACTTGTACTTTTTTATCTGGTCAGCCAGCCTATGCCTCTTCAGTGGCAAATTCAAGCCATTCACATTTATTGAAAGAATTGATAACTTTGGTGGAGTTCTTTTTCTCTTGCTTTTTGGAGATGTGACCCCTAATTTTATCATTTGAGACATTGTGAAAGGTAGACATTGACCTTGTGTTTCCAACTGACTTTGCTTTGCTGGTGGTCCATGTGATGGCCAGTGTGTAGAACAGTTTTTTCCTACAGAGCTGCACTGTCACAAATTTTCTCAATGTTTATATGTCAGTAATAATTTCCCCATAATATATAAAACATACTTTAGCAGGATACAGAATCCTGGGCTGAAATTGTTTTGTTTAAGAAGGTTAAAGGGAGGAGGGGCAAGATGGCTGACTGAAGATAGCTTTCGATAGAAGCTCCCAACCAGAGAGAGGGATAATAACCAGAAAGTACTCAATAAAGCTGAAGACTGGAGCTGAGCTGAAAGAGAAGAGTGATAACTGCATGTCACCTCTGCTGAGGCAAGCTGCAACTCCAAGAAAGCAAATTTCAGGTACAAAACTCATCCCAAAGGAAAAGTATCCATCCCCTCCCTCAAGAGAGTCGGGTTTTTTTTGTTGTTGTTGTTTTGTTTTGTTTTGCTTGCTATAGGTTTTCTACAGGCAAGTGGTGAACTGAGGACCTTTTCTATCACCCCATAAGAGAAAGTTGCAGGAAGTGGGGACTACTTCTCCAGAGGGACCCTGAGCACTCTCTTGCCAGGCATGAAAGTTGAACTAACATCTTCCCTCTCATTTTGAACTTCCAGTCCACCCTTCCCCCCTTGCCTGATGGTCCAGAAGCCTAGCCCTTGCAGAGACTGGAATGTCTGTGGTTCATTTCCAGGTCCAGGCACTGCAAGAGCCATGGTATAAAAATGGCACTGTAACAGTGAGCCAAGCAGTAGTGCAGACAAAGGGTGGGAAACTGTTGGGCTTGGCTCTGCAAAAGTGGAAACCAGCTGTGTGAGGAGGCATGTGGAGGCACCCTGCTGGAACTGAGCACCCCATACCCAACCCTGCCAGAGCTATCAATCATGCCCCACGCCCCACCCAAAAAGAGCTTCCCTGCCAGAGCCACTTGCTGTGCACCCCCCTGCCAGAGCCATGTGCTACAAGCCTCGTCCTGCTGGAGACACCAGGCACCCTGCCCTGCCAGAACCAGGCAGTGTGTGCCCACCCTGCTGCTAGAGCAATGCACCCCACATTCCCTAAGCTGCCACTACAGCTGCCTCCCTGGCCATAGGAGCCTCCTGGGAGCTGTGCAGGGACACCTTCCATGAAGATTCAGCAGCAGTAGAGTGATCCCACCAGGGTCTAATCTTGGAGAGACACCTCTCCAACTCTGAGGACTGCCAGAGGAAGCCAGACCTCTCCCTATTGGGATACCATTGCTGCAGAGCATCTGGGGCAAAGGCATAGTGACTGAGGAAGAAAATCATTTGCTGACTTATTATCCTCAGGTTCAGACTGAGTTCAGATGGAACACTCCCCAGTTGCTATTGAGTACCTGAGGCAGGCAAGCCTCAGCTCTTCCAGCTGGCTGGTGGCAGAGGGTGGTAACTGGGCCAAGGAGGCATTGACTTTCCTTTGACTCTGGCAGGTGCAAAGCCCTGGCATATATGCTTATTGGAGGGAGTAGGATCACAGCCCCGTGGGGTTACCAGAGACTGGGCATGAAAGAGGTGCAAGGTGGGAAAAAAAAATACCAGCCTGCTGGTCTAACTCTGCTACTGGGTGGGCCTTTCTGACTCCACTGAGCACTGGAGCAAGCCACATTTGAGCAGCCAGTAAGCTTCTGCTATCTAGTTGCTAGTTCAAACTCTCCCACTTGAGAGCTGGTAGTGACTGGGTCAATTGGTTTGGAACTCCTAACCTGGGCCACTCACCCAAAGACCCTCTCAGGTGGTACCCTGGTTGTGTGGCAACAAGAAGGGTTGATTTTCCTCTTCCAGTTATTGCCCATGGGGGGGTTGTCTTACTTGCTTGTATTTCTCCACAGCTGAGACTTCAACCCAGAGTCACTGATCCACTAGAATCAGACAAAGAACAACTGAATACAAGACAGAGTTACCTAACCCCACCACACCAAGCAGGTCCCCAGAGTTTCAGACTGTAACACTATATGGGTCCTTTCCAAAGCTGTAGGGGAAAAAGCTACAGTCACCAGTCCCAAATCCTTGACAAAGGGCTGGTTAACCACAACTCCAGGAGCCCCCAACCCAATTTCACTATACCTGCCCATCTAGCTAAAAGGTGAAAAATAATCATGGGTGGAATCAGTGGAAAAACTCTGGCAACATGGATAAACAGAGTAGATCAACTCCCCCAAGGAATGACAAAAAAGACCCACCAGATCATCTCATTCATAAACAAATGGCCGAGATATCAGAAATTGAGTTCAGAAACTGGATGGCAAATAAGATCAACAGAATCAAAGTAAGGATGGAATTAGAATTTCAAGAAGTACTTCAAAAATTGTCTCAAGAGGGCGGCTCCTGTGGCTCAGCGAGTAGGGCACCAGCCCCATATACTGAAGGTGGCAGGTTCAAGCCCGGCCTCGGCCGAACTGCAAAACAAACAAACAAAATAGCCGGGCGCTGTGGCGGGCGCCTGTAGTCCCAGCTACTAGGGAGGCTGAGGCAAGAGAACTGCTTAAGCCCAAGAGCTGGAGGTTGCTGTGAGCAGTGTGACGCCACGGCACTCTACCCAGGGCGATAAAGTGAGACTCTGTCTCTACA
>CAUYON010095144.1:0-49048 GCA_963573935.1 Arctocebus calabarensis
AGGAATCTTCCCCAACACGTTCTATGAAGCAAACATCACCCTGATACCAAAACCAGGAAAAGACCCAACTAAAAAGGAGAATTTCAGACCAATTTCACTCATGAATATAGATGCAAAAATTCTCAACAAAATCCTAGCCAACAGATTACAGTTTATCATAAAAAAAGTCATACATCATCATCAAGTAGGTTTCATCCCAGGGATGCAAGGCTGGTTTAACATGCGCAAGTCCATAAACGTTATCCACCATATTAACAGAAACAAAAGCAAAGATCTTATGATCCTCTCAATAGATGCAGAAAAAGCATTCGATAAAATCTAGCATCCTTTTCTAATTAGAACACTGAAGAGTATAGGCATTATGTGGTACATTTCTGAAACTGATCAAAGCTATCTATGACAAACCCACAGCTAATATTTTACTGAATGGAGTAAAACTGGAAACTTTTCCTCTTAGAACCGAAACCAGACAAGGTTGTCCTCTGTCACCATTACTATTCAACGTAGTGCTGGAAGTGCTAGCCAATACAATTAGGCAAGACAAGGAAATAAAGGGTATCTGAATGGGAGCAGAGGAGGTCAAACTCTCCCTCTTTGCTGACAACATGATCTTATACTTAGAGAACCCCAAAGACTCGACTACAAGACTCCTGGAAGTCATCAGAAAATATAGTAACGTCTCAGGATATAAAATCAATATCCACAAGTCAGTAGCCTTTGTATATGGCAATAACACTCAAGATGAGAGGCTAATTAAGGACATAACTCCCTTCACCATAGATTCAAAGAAAATGAAATACCTAGGTATATACCTAACAAAGGAGGTGAAGGACCTCTATAAAGAAAATTAAGAAATCCTAAGAAAGGAAACAGCAGAGGATATTAACAAATGCCCCACCCCATTTTTTGTCCACACCTGTTATTTACAGAAAATAGATTGTAAGATGCCAGCTTGGAAGTCCTTTGACCAAACTTGATATTCTGTGGGTATGACCCCCAGTGAGTAATGAAAAAGGAACACTTCTAAAGGGATTAGGGACAATACCTGTCCCTGCAGTATTGCCAGGAAGAGCTTACACCTTCAGAATTAAACGGTACAGTGGAAAATCTCAAGGCCCACATTCTGAGGACATTTTTCAAAAGAATATTAGAGGGTTTCCCACCCGAGAGCAATTTTCCTCCACAGGCCTACATTCTGAGGATGTTTTTCAAAAGCATATTAGAGGGTTTCCCACCCAAGAGCAATTAGGTAATGTCAGACCCATTTTTTGGTTATCACAATTGCATGGGTGCTCATGGCACCCAGAGCCCAGGGATGCCGCTGAGTGACCTGTGCATCATAGGACAGAAGACCACAAAGAACCCTCCATCCCAGCACCCACTCCAGCAGGTAACCTGAAAAGAGGTCTCTTCACCACCCAAACTATAGTCACAGAGAAAGAAGCCTGAAGAAGATCAAGAGTTTACATCTGCTTTCTTATGAGAAACTTGGATTCTGATTCATTTGTGACTTCAAAAACAGTATAGGGCATACTGGCTCACACCTGTAATCCCAGCACTCTGGGAGGTCAAAGTGGGAGGATCACTTGAGCTCAGGAGTTGAGATCAGCCTGAGAAAAAGAAAGATCCCATCTCTACTAAAAAATAGAAAAATTAATCCGGTGTGGTGGCAGGTGCCTGTAGTCTCAGCCACTCGGCAGACTGAAGCAGGAGGATCACTTGAGCCCAGCAGTCTGAAGTTGCTGTGGGTTGTGACGCCACAGCACTCTACCCAGGGTAACAGAATGAGACCCTGTCTCAAAAACCAAAAAACAGCACAGTTTCTTTGTTTGAGTCTCAGTTTATAATCTTCATAACTGTCATCTGTCTGACCATTGTTTTCATCATTCTCATCTCCCCTTCAAAGTAGGTTTCACTTGTACCTTACTGAGAATGACAGAGATCTAAGGGTCTCATTGGGATCCACCATCTTTTGTCTGTGATTCTGAGTCAGAAAAAGCCCTGAACACCACACGATTTTTTTAACTTCCAGTTTTTATTTGGCAGCAAAACCCAAACTGAGCTGCCTGGAGGCATCACTCTTGTCCCAGCCCACAGGCCACTGCTGTTTGCTGACATTGTGTTGCTCTGCTGTGACTTCAGTTCAACTGCTCTGCAAAGACGTCAAACAGAGCTGAAGATACCCTGTGTGCGACAGTGAGCAAAGAAGAGGACGTCTCCGTCCTCAGGGACAGCCCAGGAAGTGCAGTCATTAACAAAGCCGGTGCCATCCACGGAGCTGGCAACGGAACGCAAAGGCAAAACGCTGAAATTTGACTGGTTCCCATTGGGGGACCAATCACCCCATCTACTCCAGGACCAACAGATTCTAGATTCCAAACTAACAGAGTTCCGCACACACTGTGATGAGCAGTCACCCTGTTTCCTCATGAAAGTTCAAGATGCAAATGCAAGATAAGGGTTGTCAGTGATTGGAAAAAGCTAATATCCACAAATATGGGGCTGTAAGCTCATAGACCTATTCATCCTTGTGCAAATATGAAGAATTTCCTGAGAAATATCTTCCAATTAGACCAACAGACCAAGAGCAGGCAATCTGCACTAAAAGAAAACCATAAAATAATACCATTTCTCACATGCTCTCTAAAAATATCATGTTTCAGGTACTGATTGTTTTTCCTCAATATAAAACCTATAATATGGCTTTTTCACCAACACATATTTATTCCATGAAGGGCAGGGACACTCTGTGTTTGCTAAACATGGATAAGCACGAGAATAATAGTAACAATAATGTTGTGAACAGTAGTCAGGAGAAGCCTATAACACAGGAGTCACCAAATTACAGCCCACAGGCCAAACCCAGCCCATCCCCATTTTTGGTCAATAAAGTTTTATTGGAACACAACATGCCCATTCCTTTATATACTATCTAGGTCTACTTTTGCATTACGAGATAACAGAATTGAGTGCCAGATCCACAAATCTGAAAATATTAATTATGTGGCCCTATATAGAAAATGTTTGGCAAGCCCTGACCTAGAAGATGAGGCTAGAAGGTGGGATGTGTTCATTGGTGGCCTCAGGAACAAGCAATGACGGCAGTTTCCTCAATTAAAGAGAGAGTGCTCTGAGAGGGTTCCCAGGACAGGGGACAGTGGTGAAGTCTTTTAAAGGCTCATTTTTCATGTTAGCATGTTCTCCTGGGAAAATCTTATTCCCTGGCCACCTGTGACATAATGAGAGATCTAGGACAGCCCCGATGTAGCGTCTTCTCCAAAGAACAGACGCATTTGAACATCTTAAATAGCTATTGCAGATGTGTGTAAAGCTATGTGACTAACTTGGGCTTGGCTCTATCTGATGTCTACTTAGAAAGAGGCGGTACCCAGGCATTTATGGTCTCTCATCACACAACTTAATTTACCAGTTCATTACTACATAACTGAACTTCAAATCAACTATTATGCCCTTTGTATCCTTCATGCATCCCACTGGGAGGAATACTCACACATTTTTCTTCAAAACCATTAATGTATTTGATTATCGAATGTTGCCCCACTCTCTGAGGGTGTCGTGGGATATACAGTAAAGGCACACATTATCTTTCTAAATTTTAAAATATGCGTAACTGAATTCTAGACACACCTAGCTCTGAGAATTTCCGATAAGAAACTGTGGGTGTATATCAATATTCAGCACGCGTGCCGAAAGCTTGTGTTACCCAGGACTATGGAAATACTGTGAATTTAATCAAAGCAAGTGTCAAAGTGTCACTCTTTACATGAAGAACATCTGGAATTCTCAGACCGAATCAGACAACTGCATTCTTAATTCATAACACCCCTGTTTTGCAGGAAAAGAATTTTAATTGCCAATGGGACTGGTGATGAGCAAAATTAAAAATTGTCAGAATAGTGCAGAACGGATTCTGTGTCCCATTTTGCACAGTGGTGTTATTAGTTGGCTTTAAAATGCAGAAATGGTGCCTGCTGTGATTCCCCACGGTCCACTTTCCCTTGCTTTTCTATGGAAGATGGAGTGTCCATTTCAACCCTGGCTACTCCTTCTGAATGGAGCGTCCACAGAGGGCCTTAGACTGAGGAGGATCAGATACAATTTGGGAGAAACGGCCAGGATTCACTGAGCAGTTCACACCCATATCCATTAAAAAGGTCAATTTGTTCCCCATTGTCAACTGCACTCAGGGTTCCTTTGGGGCCATCTGAACTGGTGCCAGGTCTGCATTCTGTGTGCGGGAAACACCGTATCTGAGTATTTTTACCTGCAGGGTTGGAGCAGCACTGTCATTCTTGCCTGGCGCAGCCTCAGTTCTATTTATATTTGGTATCTTTTGTCTTAGAGACTGTATTTTAATCAGTCTACGATCTCTGTTTTAATGAGACATGTCTGACCTCCCTTCTTTTCATGGCTAGGAACTCAGTTTTTCGGATTTTGGGGGTCTCTTTATCAAAGAGGAGGTCTATTCACTTAGCTAGGTGTGCACAGCATTTTATTTTAGTTCATAAATCTCCCCTTTTGGCTAGGATGGGCTAGAGGCAGTATCAATGGTCAAACATTTACATGGTATTCTGCACCATCCCACCATCATTGCCACAGAGATGTCACTGCACTGGGTCCACCCAGGCCCTTGGCCCGACCTCTGTGGCTAAAAGGCTTAGAGCAAAAAGGCTCACAGCGAAGGAAGCACCCCAGGCAAGATGGGAATGGAGGTGGGCAGCATTCATCAATGCTTTAAAACCTCTTAGGCAACATACGAACACAACCCCCCACATGCCAAAAATTATAAAATTAACTTATCCATACACACTCAGAATCCTGTGTTTAGATGCCAACTTGTAGGGATTTTGACACAGCACAGTTGAACTTTTCAGATGAAAATTTCGGAAGGTTTAGAAAGAAGAACATTAGAGAATTATAATCAAAACTTTTTGTAATTTCATTAGGAATACTTCAAGAAATTAACTAGACCATTTTCCCTCCTAATGATAGCCAACTTGATCACATGAAGAATTCTTTCACAAATTTCCTTATAAACATTATCATCACTTACATGCACCATTTACAACATGCTTTGACTTTCTGTTTTGGCCTAAATTTTCCTTTTTTTTTTTTAAAAAAAAACCAGTTTATTTTCGGACAAAAAATTACTATGCAAGATCCCTTCCTAAATTATTTTCTTTTCTTTTTAACCTTCCTTATCAAAAAATACATCTTTATATCCATCACTTTTTTTCATATTTCTCTCTCCTACTTTCTTGGTTCCCTTCTATCTTATGTTTTTCCCCAAATCCCTATTTTGAATTAACCTTTAAAAAACATATAAATTGGATAAAAATTATTCTTTTCCTTAATAAAAACATATTTCGTGCCTCTTTCATAATTTTTTATCAAAAACATTTTCTATTCTTTGGTATCTTAAATACAGAGTGTGACATATTTTGATAAGAATTCTTATTTTTAGTAACCTTACATTTTAGGGAAAACTTAAGCAACAAGAAATCTTATATTGCCTGTCATAAGCTGGTATTTTGTAGATAAGGACCATTTTGTAATATTCAGAAAACGTTTCCATATAACATATTATTTATGTTAATTGGATATGACCCAGACTTTTACTGAGTATCTAGTGTTTAACAAAACCTTAATACTTCAAATTACATGAAAAGTTAGCCTACAAGTATTAATCCCATTTTAAATTTACTATATTTATTTACTTTTAGCAATTACAATTACTTGTGAAAACTGTGATAATAGACAAAGTTGGTCATCAATTTATTTCCTTGTTAAACATTTTTCTATTCTGAGAATATTAGATACTTATGCATAAATCTTAAAGTTAAATATTTGGGTATTTTTGCTGATAACTGAGGAGATTTAGTTGTTTTCTTTAAACCAATAAAAATATTAAATTTTTCTTATTTATCAAGAATCAGAAAAGCACAGATCATTTACTTTTGAGGGGCCATGTTTAATTTTAAAACATTTGTATCAAACCCTGACATCTTAAAACATCCAGCAGAGGCAGAACACAAAAATGACCAGTAAACCCAGGCAAAAACTTACACTGACAACTTTGGAGATGCTGTAATTTTTATTTCACCCATAATTTTTTTTCATTTTTGAGACAGAGTTTCACTATGTCGCCCTTGGTAGAGTGCCATGGCATCACAGCTCACAGCAACCTCAAACTCTTGGGCTTAAGTGATTCTCTTGCCTCAGCCTCCCAGTAGCTGGGTCTACAGCCGCCCTCCACGATGCCTGGCTATTTTTTTGTTTGTTATTGTTGTCACTGTTGTTTAGGTTTAAACCCACCAGCCCCAGTGCATTTGGCTGGTGCCCTAACCACTGAGCTACAAGTGCCGAGCCCAATAATTTTTTTAAAGACCAGGTAACTGCGGTCGGGCATGGTAGCTCACACCTGTAATCCTAGCACTCTGGGAGGCCAAGGTGGACATATTGCCCTGAGCTCACCAGTTCAAGACCGGCCTGAGCAAGAGTGAGACTCCATCTCTAAAAATAGTTGGGCATCGTGGGGGACACTTATAGTCTAAGCTACTTGGGAGGCTCACTTGATCCCAAGAGTTTGAAGTTGCTGTGAGCTGTGACATCACAGCACTCTACCAAGGGTGACAAAGTGAGAGCCTGTCTCAAAAAAAAAAAAAAAAAAGAAAGAAAGAAAGAAAAAGAAAGACCATGTTACTTACCAAAGATTTACTAATAAACCTGAAAAGCATTTAGACTTCCTAAAGGGCCTTCAGTTTGTATTGCATAGACACAGCGTAATAATATAATTTGTGTACATGCACAGACACACATCTGAAAACATAAACGTGCACATAGATCTCTTAATTTTTGTCTCTAAACTCTAGTGTTAAGATGACAATATATGCTCACCAATGTATAAGAGAAGATTGAATTTAACTTGTTTCTGGCAAAACTGTAATTTGTTTACATGGCTGATCTTTATTTACCCCAGGAGTTAATGTGATGAAAGCTTTGGACCAGAGTTTTGGGTAAAGCAGCTTCTAAGGCACTTTGAGTTTTTTAAAAAAGCCTCCTTTAGGAAAAGAAACTCCTGAAAGATTATCTCTTCTATTATTAAGTAAACTAAAAGCTTGCAAACATAATATATTTAAAATGTATATATATTTCTTATTTAAAAATATATACATAAACATTTTATATATTTAAATGAATAAATATATATAAATAAAAACATGCATAAATATATTTTTTAAAAGTCTCTTTTACTCCTTTTCTCCTTCGGTTTCCAGTGAGTTTGTGATGTCTGTTTACGTTTTACCTAGAACTAGCTGATCTGAGTCGCCCTAAATCAGGGATACCATGAACGGTGAGTTTTATCTCAACACCAGGAACTCAGCAACTGCAGACTCAAAGCACACAGAAAAGAGAGAGCTTCACAGACGCCACGTCTGAACTAGAATGCCAGCCCGGCCACCTGACCCCTGAGTTTTCTCTGATGCCATTTGCCCGCCAGTTGACACATGTGCCGGAGGACAGACACAAAACCTCGCTGCTTGTGAACTTTCTCCCAGCGTATTGAAGAGATTTCCAGCAAAAGCTTGGGGAGCACCAAATCAAAGAAAACAAAACCCAAACTCTCAAACAAAGTCCTGCCGAGGAAGGTTGGAGACAAGTTCCTAAGAGTTGGGTCTCAGACCCAATGTCGCTACCCATGACCTCCACTAATGCCCAAACGGGACAAAAGGCCAACAGCAGAGACAGAGGGCTCTGGGTGTCACGCGAGTTTGACCCACAGGCTCAGAAACTGCCTCCCCAAATACTGTTTTCCTTTCACCAAAAAAGCATTGCAGACAGCTGGGACACTGGATTGGAGGGAAGGGAGACGCCCCAAGATGAGAACGTGCTGGCTTTGCCCTGTGGTCGGGGCTGTGGGTCTGCTACTCACCGCACCTGTCATCTGCAAGTGGGGGTCACTCTTTTGGCTGCAGGTACAGGTAAGCTCCAGGACATTGCCATGGACACCTGCTCTATCTGCTGGGAAGCTGACCCACTCAGGACACACAGCCCCACGTCACACACCCCATCTGTCACCAAACTTATCCATCTGCCTGCCCCTGGAAAAGCCGACTCAAGAAACAAGTGCTGGTGAAGGGAAATGCAGGTTTATTCAAGAGCCAGTAGCCTGAGGAGATGGTAGACTCATGTCTCAAATACCATCTCAAATTCCTTGGGCTGGCTGAAAGGCTTGAGGGAAAGGAGTTGCAGCAAACTTTCCGTGGCTCTGCTGGGGGCTGTCCAGAGCAGCGGCCATCTGGCAGTCTTCCCCGCTAGGCCACAGGGGACCTGAAGGTTAACTGCTCAGTCCTTTTCTCTTGGGGGTGAATCCTGCAATCTTGGGGCCAGGGTTAAGTTGTTCAAAGTCAGTTCCTGGGGAGTCTTAAGCAAGCACACTACTAGAGTGATTGGTTATTTTTAAAATGGGGTGACTGTGAGTATTCCTGATTTCATAGCTAAAGTGCGGTGAGCTGGGTTTATTTCAAAACCACAGTTAAAACTGCTGCGATTTTTACTACTTGAGCCTAGCTAAAAAATAGCATTGATGCCTTAAATAGAGCCTGATCTGAATTAGTGACAGAAAACAAATTCTTTCCATCAGCTGAACCTACTAATGTTGACCCAGGGAAGCAGAAGAATTTCAACTATTAGATTGTTTTACCCTCGCCCTAGGGATGGTTTCAGATTTGCCAGTAAATTTGACTTGGGATTGCTTAACTGTTACGGTGAATTTAGGGTTGCTCAAGATGGGAGATTTGTTAAATGTCTTACATGTATGCTAAGTGTATTGTAATTGTTCAAAGAGTCAGTGAGTCAGCTGGTAAGTTGGTCATTTGATATGCTCCCCCCCCCAAAAAAAAAAACCTCAGAGGATTATTACAATCATTTCCTTATTGTCATTCATATGCTACATAATGGAAGTGTTTTCCTTTGTAAAACTGAACTGGAGATGCAATTAATAATACCCATTTCAACCAACTCTGAGTGCTTTAGAAAGTTTTAAAAGCTTTAACTATGAATGGAGGCTCAAATTGCAGTTCTGAGAGTTATTCCTCATGTGATCTTGGCTGAGTGCTTTTGAGCTTCCATGTTCTGGTTTTGGAGGCATTTACATCCCACCTCTCTAATTCCACTGTGTGATTCTCTCAAGGAAGGCCACGTCTTCTTTTCATTTCCATTGTCCACAGGCTATCCACAGAAACACACATAAGGAGGGCTCACTAAACACTCTGGATTTATCGCTTCAACTTGTTGGACAATAAGTTATGGAGGTTTCTCCTGGAGAACTGTGAAAGGTATTAGGGTTTAAGTTTAACAGAGAATTAGATATGAACACCCATGAAAAAATATAGCGTATACACACCAACCTGGATTAAAAACCATAAATCGTAAAAGGAAAAAAAAGAAGTTGTAAGACGTGAAGCGTGTGGCTGCTGGCACTCCTTGGCGTTCCTTGTCTCATAGATCACCATGCTCATGTGTGACTCCGTGGACACATGACAATGTCCCATGTTCTCATATTGTACTCTGTGATTATCTGCCTAGGAATCTCTCCCCCTGTTCTTATAAGGGCACCAATCCTCTTGGACTAGGGGCCCATCCTATTGCAATGTGACCTTGTCTTAAGCTAGCTAATTACATCTGCAACAACCATACTTCCAAATAAGGTCCCCTTCTGAGGTTCTGGGAATGATATGCATTTGGGGGAAACACTACTCAAGACAGGGCAAGTGGCCTTGCGTAAGAATTGATGGGGTCCCCACACACCTTCTTCGATGCTAAGGAGAGGAGAAAGGTGGTGTAGGAATGAGCTGCAGCTCATTCACAGCTCACCCTCTACATATAGCTGTGTCTTGTCAGGGACTTTTTCTTTTGATCTTTTCCCAAACCAGCTTTGTACAACCCATATGCACTTCAGTTCAGCCTTGAACGTGAGGCTGGGGAAAGTGCTGTCCATTTCTAAGTCCAGAGGCTTCCTCCGTGGACCTTAAACACCCCCTTCTTTAACAGAGCAGGCTTGAGCTGTGGGATTTAGAAGCATGCCATCAACACAGCTTTGAGTCTTCTCTGCTGGTAACAGTAAGGAGCATCTGACTGATGAGAACAGTTTGCCAACTTTTGAGTTTGGATTTTAAAAAGTGATTTAGGGGCAAATTCATAACCGCTTGCCTTCAGTGTAAACATATTAATTGTGGGTAGCTGCAGAAATTTATGGAGCTTGTGAGCTCTCCCAGGTGACAACTTACATAAATTACCTAAAACTTGATTCCCCCTCACCCACATGCAGCAACACGCACTATATCCTTTTAGGGCCAGAAGCAACCTCAGGGCAGTTGACCTCGAATTTTTGCCTGGGAGCTTTGGGGAGTGTGGGAGCTGATGCTGTTGGCACCGGTGTGCTGACTCTGCAGACTGTGGGCAGCCCCATCATCACCCCAAGGCTTCGCTTTACGGGGGAGAGGATGGAATCACGAAAACACTCTTTGTTCACGTCCCAAAAGAAGGCAGTCTGCAAAGCCATGGCAATCCCTGCTCTCCACATCCCAGTTCTATGCAATACCATGTTGCCTTGACCCCTCTAGTAAGTGTTGTTTTTAATTTTTTTAAATAAGATATATACGGTGTTCATAAAGTTCGTGTGCAATTTAAAACAGACAACTATTTAAAACTGCAAACGAACTTTATGGGTGTCCTGTTTTTAACAAATAAAACTAGTATTTACTCGTGGTATATGTGATGTTTTAATGTAGCCTGAACAAATCAAACCAATTAACATATCCCATTGCTTCTCACATTCCTCCTATTTTTTGTGGAAGACCGCACAATCCCATTACTAGGCATGTACCCAGAAAAAAAGGAAAAACAAACCATTTTATCATAAGGGCATTTGCACCAGAATGTTTATCACAGCTCAATTCACAATCACCAAGATGGGGAATAAACCCACGTGTCCATCAATCTGTGAATGGATCAATAACCTGTGCTATATGTATGCCATGGAGGACTATTCAGCCATAAAAGATGGAGACTTTACCTCTTTTATATTAACTTGGATAGAGTTGGAAAATGTTCTACTTAGTAAGTATCATAAGCATGGGAAAGCAAGAATCCAATGTACTCAGTACTAGTACGAAACCAGCAGATGAACAAACACAAAGCCACACAAGAGAAAAACACGATTCAATTCAAGTGAGGAGGACGGGGGCGGGGTGGGGGAGGGGAGGGACCGCTCAGCTCTCACCTAGCAGGCACGAAGTAAGGGTGTACAACACACCTCCTGGGTGAGGGCACACCTGCAACCTGGACTTCACCTAACTAACACGATGTAACCTAACCGTCTGAACCCTCGTATTAATCTGAAATTAAAAATAAAAAAATCTACTCTGTTGGCAATTTTCTGGGAGACAATACATTATTATTGACAGTGCTCACCCTGCTACAGGGACGATATCCTGCCTAATTGAAACCTTGCCCCCCTTTAATCAACATCTCCACAGCCCTCCACCACCACTTGCCCTCCACTCCACTCTCCACTCCCATGAGTTAAGAAGCAGATATTCTGGGTATTTCAGAAATGTCTCGTCAGGACTGCAGAATGGTAACTAATCCTGGGTTCTTGTGGCCATCAAGAAATGACTTGGATGGGGATGCTTAGCTGCCTTGTGGCCGGTTGGTTGTGAAATCAGAGACTGAGGCAGGGAACCTGTGGCCCGCAGAAAAGCTGATGGTCTATAGAAGAAGCTCGCTGTGACTCTCATGAGAAGTTCTCATGTGGGGAAGTGGAGGAAAAAGGGGTTCGGATAAAAAGAATTCTGCAGAAAATCAGCTCCTGAGCATGTAGACACACTGAAGAGAGGAACCCAACCAAAAGGACAAAAGGAAAGACAATAGTGCGGGGAAACTCACAAACTCATCTGGCACAGCCACTGCCCGGCTGCAAACCGTGGGGCATAGTAAGAACCATGTGCTGGCAGATACTGGAAGTCCCCTCTTCATGTCTATGGTAAGATCTTTTCCTCCAAAGCAAGCTCAATTAAACATGTCAAACAAACAGCAAAAAAGTCGCAATGACACTTGGATAGCTAAAAACAAACAACCATAAAAACCTTCTGATTCTGTTTGCGACCTTTGTGTCAGCACAATTCATTCATTTACTGTATGGAAATATTTTGTCTGTCTGCCTATCATATGTCACTGAATGGGCTAAGGTATACTGACCAGATGAAAAAGTCTCTGTTGTATAAAATCAACACACAATGAAACGGCAAGCAAATTCATGTTCCAACCACTAGTTGATAAGAAAATGAGTAGTATTATTTACATAATGATGTCATCAGGGTCCACGTCTACAAACTACATCAATAGAAATCAAGTGTGGTGGACAGAATAACGGCCCCCAAAGAGGTCCACATCCTACCTACCCTGGTCCTGACAATGTTTTTCCTTCCAAGGCAAAAAGGATTTTTCAGATGTGATAACACAATGAACTTGGGATAGGAGAAATCATCTCAGGATATGCCAGAGGGCCAAGAGCAAGCATTTTCCCAGTAAAATGAGGGAAGTTTCTAAAGAAAAATGATACACACTGTGGGGAAATTATTCTCACTCAGTCTTATAGGTTTAATCATACCAGTGACAAGCTGATTCCAACAGCCCAACCCATCAGTCTTCAAACTGGGGCTGACATACTTTTAGAGAGATTAGAAGCCTTGCTGATAGCTGTGAGTGGTGGTGCACACATGTAGTCCCAGCTACTCAGAAGGCTGAGGCATGAGGAGCCCATCAGCCTGACAGTTTGAGGTTGCTATGAGCTTTGATGCCGTAACACTCTTTCCAGGGCAACAGAGTGAGACTTTGTCTAAAAAAAAAAAAAAAAAGGAAGCCTTGCTCATGGTATGCAATGGGTTGGTAATTTCTAAGCAAATAGATTTCTGCATCCTCACCACCCAGGTGTGCTCTGGTCCAACCCTGAGCTGCTGGAAGATGGAGGATGCCTAACCTCTCAGCACTAGGCAGTTTTCCAAGATCACCTCTTCCTACTTCAGACCAAGGCATTCTTCCCAGGGGTGTCTCCCTCATCTCTAAAACCCTTCCAGATGCCTCTGTGACAATGTGGGTTCATGGTATTGATGAGAAATTGGCTACATCAGCCATGAGTGACTTTGGATGGATGGGGGAGTTACCAGGGAACAACATACATGGCTCCAGAATGTCAGTACAAAACTTTCAGGAAACATTCCAGACAGAAAGAAGATGGAGCTAAAGAACTGGGAAGAACCTAGGTGAGCGCAGAAGTGGGGGTCGGGGGGGAGTGGAGAAGCGAGGTAGGAACAAGGAAATAAAAACCATGGACTTTGCAACAGAAAGGTCTGTGGTGTCCAGAGGACCTTTTTATTCAGTGTGGCCAAACAGTGCATCATTATAGAAGTCCTAAGTTGACAAGCGATAACCATGAACAGTATATCACTACAGAAGTCCTAAGTTGACAAGCGGTAACCATGAACAGTGCATCACTACAGAAGTCCTATGTTGACAAACGGTAACCATGGAGACAAAGACGAGGTAAATTCAAGAGATACTTCAGAAGCCAAGGCAACCAGATGGATACCTCACTGGATAAGGGCATGGGAGCTAAACGCCAATGATTCTAGAACATGGACTGGACCCCGGGATGTCACTGATTGAGCTAGTGAGTCCTGGAGGTGCAGTAGTTCTAGAAAAGAGACACTTAACTGTTGATTTGAAACATACTGGATTTGCAAAACTTTTGCAGCTCATGCCCGGATGAAACAGACAAGGTCCTTGCCGTGATCATGTATGTAGGGCTAACATGTGCCAGGCATTACCGTCACACTGTTAATAGTGGCATCAGTAATCATGGTCTTTATTCCTTCTCATAAAAGGCATTACAGAGGTGGTTTTCATTCATGGCTGAGATCAGAAAGACAGGATTTGGAGTGAGGTTTTCTGATTCTGGAAATGTCCTGATTGTGGATACTGGAGTAAAGTGGGGAGGACAGAGCAGGACACAGGGACCGGGGATAACACTCAGTGGATGGGCTTTGGGTGAAATCACCCACGGAGGGGGCTGAAGGAGAAAATGGTGCAAGGATGAGGACGGAGCACAGTGGAGCTTCTGGGGCAGAGAGGGCAACAGGACCAGGGGAAGACACTCAGAGTGAGCTGGGAGACAGGGAATGAACAGACGTTGGAATCAGCCCGAAGGACAAGGTATTGGATTTGACAATTAAATGGTCAATTCGGCCCTCGGAAGAGGCCAGTGCCAGTTAGACACAGGGAGCGATGAAGGCACAGACACGGATCCTCTGGTAGGAATGGGCATTTTGACACGTGGCTTTGTGAAGCCTGAGGGGAATCACAATAGCAGATGGAATCACGGCAAGTCTAAGGATTGAGTAGAACAAACTGAATAGCTAAATTTGATCTTTGCCATTTGCTGGCTTGTCTGTTCAGAGTTTTCAGAAAACTTTTAGTTTTCCTACTAAAAGTAAGAGGAGACTATGAGGTTTTTGATTTGAAGAGAGTGGATATGAGACACCGGAGAACGCAAAAAGAGCCTTACTTCATGTCCACAGATCAGGGTTTTTCAACATTGTTTTTAATCTCATGGCACACTTGGACCTATAAACTTCCATGGCACACTTAAATTATGTTGATCAAAAGAAAAAAGAGTAAAAAAAGAAAAGAATATACTTCCTGTGCTTTGATCTTCTTTCGAAATAATTGAATTAATGATCTTTTAAATTTTTCGAGGCACTTACATAAGATACTCTGATCACACTGGTTGAAAATAACCACCATGAATCAATCAATAAGCAAAAGCAAAGATGCAGGTGAGTCTGTGAGCAGACGAGTCAAGTGAGTATTCCCATGCAACTGTCTCAAAGAAACTCCTCAGCACTATTTAGACTCATAAGGCAAATGGGGCAAAACGCTATCCCCCACCAGTTCTAGGTCTAATGACACACGTGCAGGGTGTCTGCTGTTGGAGTTCTAGGACTTGTGCATAGTTTAAAGGGAGCATTAGCGGGACGTAGTTGGTGTACTCTCTGCTCAAAGGGCCAGGAAAGTGGATCAGGGTAGACCTAGGAAGCAGGGCACCAAGCGGGAATTGTTTTGTCTGTGTCTTTGGGTTTTGGTCTTCCCGACATTGTGGGAAGAAAGGTAAGCCATCCCCTTCATGACTGTGTGGCCCTTCTCCACCTCTCAAATATTCCCTTTCAAAGTCCGAGTTCATTAAAGAGAAACCCTGTCCAGCCACACGGATTCCTTTCAATGCTCCGCCGCTTCCCTTCGCGGTGGGGTCCTTTGTGGCTTTGTGATTGTACTGGTGGGCTTTCATTTCTGAGGACAGCCTACCGCTTGAGCCATTCTTTCCTCAGAGTCCCTGGCCAGGAGATGATAGCCACGTTTCTATCAGAACGACTCTCATGTCTGTTTTCCCAAAGCACAAAGCATACAACAAACCATACTGGCCATTTACTACTACAGATTTTAAAATTGTATGGCCACTTCCTCCCAAGGATTCCATCACTCTCACTTCACCCACCAATCTGCCCTTGTTCATCACCATCAACTTCAGAGCAATGTTTGGTGTGCGGGATGGAGTTCCCCCGAACAGAACAGAGTTTATCAGATGGTCAGCTTACAGCTGGGCAAGGCTTCAGGCAGATGGCCCATTGCCAAAGTCCCATATCACCAACGGATCAGGCCTCAGTGTCAAATCTGTTATTGTGAGGCGAGAACTCTTTATTCCTTGTCGGGACCAGGCCTGGCTGTTGATTGTATATTCCTGAAGTACACTGGCTTTGGATTTTTCTCTCTCTTTTAAAAGTCCTTACCGATTCATACCCCACATGCTTCCATGTACAAACACAGAGCTCTGCTGCTTGCTTTTCTGTTCTTTTTACAGCTGTGTTATTTGCCAATATTCAGTATGTTTCCCTGACTCTTCCTATTAGCTATGTATTTTGAAATGATGATATATGTGTTCAGATGAAAGCAGCGTGAGATACACAAGTACTTGCTTATAAGAGAAATCAGTCCTAAGGGCCTAAGCATGGGAGAGAATTCTAAGGCACGTCTCAGAACATGACCATAATTACAAGTGGGAAAATACGCCAGTCAGAGTGGCAGAAGGGGGTTAGCCGGCTTCATGTGAGCCATAGAACACACAGCCATTGCACACAGTGAGAGGCTCCAGTGTTTACAGAACCCCTTGGTTTTATTTCCCCATGCCTGAGTAATTTATGAATAGTTCTGGGTCCTTCCAGGACTCTAATTATAGCCTCGTAAAGAACAATGACTGGTAATAGGCTCATGCCATAGAAGGATATGATCCAATGATTGCCAACACCCCCGAGGGCAAGAGGGGGTGTTGTTTGCACACCATGAGTTCATGGAGATACCTTGAGACCCAGAAAAATCTGAATTCTTAACAACTCATTCAGGCAGGAGTTCAGAATAGCAAAGGTTACCAAGAATCTCACCTAGGGGATGAACATGTTCTAAAACGGGTTTATGGTGGTGACCCAAAACTTGGCAATTGAATAAAAACCATTGAGTGATATGACATAGTGAGTGAAATGAAATGTAAAACAGGCCTCATGTTTTTCATCAAAAGTATTTAAAGAAAAAAAATGGTTCTAGAGCAGCTGGGAATGTTTGCATTTCTTTAATTACTTAAAGAAAGCTGCCGAAAGTTTCGATATTGATCTTTCTGGTGAATCTAATCCAATCTATAATTAGGTGTGACATCTAGTCCCAGATCCCATTGAACCGGGGGAGGGGGGTCTTATTTCCTATTAATGGGTGGGCAGTCTGTAGGAGTACTTTTCTCTGGAAAATAATTTGTAATTAGTCACTCAGCCACTTCTATGCTATTATGGCTAATAAAACCCCCAAACTCATCTTTTATCAGTTGGATGCAATTGTTTTTGTTGATGGGGAGGACCCTCAGATTGCAGAGAGGCTCTTTCCACTCGATGCAAATCAGTCCAGTAAGCCCAAAGATAATGGTTCTTGAAGGCACAGGAATTTGTTGGGTTTTTTGTTTGTTTTGTTTTTGTTTTTTGCGATGCAGGGTCTCTCTCTGATGCCCTGGATAGAGTGCTATAGTGTCACAGCTCACAGCAACCTCATACTCCTGGGCTGAAGCAATCCTCTTGCCTCAGCTTTCCAAGTAGCTGTGACTACAGGTGTTTATCACACCTGGCTAAATTTTCTATTTCTAGTAGACACAGGGTCTCACTCTTGCTGAGGCTAGTCTCTGACTCATGGGCTTAAGCAATCCACCCACTTTGTCCTCCCAGAGTGCTACCATTACAGACATGAGCCACCACGGTACCTGGCCTAAATCACTGGAATTGGAATATTCACAAGACCAGGGCAGACTGGGACTGGGCCTGACATTTGGGGGGGAGAGGTTGGACACCATCCTGGAGAGCACTGAACCCTTACAGAGCCTGCTTTTGTCTGGCCCAATCTCCTAGTTCAGAGGACCAGGTCCAACTCCTGAACTTGGAGACTCTTTGAGACTACTCTGGAATGCCAGCCAGATACAGCAGCAGAATGACCCTATGCCTAAGCAAAGACCTACCGATAGGGGCTGGTAAACTGCAGCCATGTAGGGAGGGATTTGGACCAACCACTCAGACCCTCAGGACTGCCCGCCAGGCGGGGCTCAGACCTCTGCCTCATCCCATGACCTCACAGCCAAGTGAACCTGTACTTCTTGTGGCTGGCATTGCTGGGCCCCCATCCCCACCAATGTTGTGTTAGGACAAGCTTTTCTACACCTTATCTGATTTGTCTTTGATACTGCTTTTCCTGGGAAGCCACAGGGCAGACAGAAACAAGTCTTTGGAATGGAAACTAAAGCTTTGCCAAGCCCACTTCCTAAGCTAACCTATTTTGTCTTCCACACAAGGCAGGAGCTACTCTGGGAGTTGCATGACCAAAGTAGACAAAATGCCTCTATGGTGAAGGCTTAAAAAGTCAAGAACTAATAAAACCTGCTGTGCAAAACAGTAATGGTGGATGCTCAAAAAGTTAACAGAATGAATGACCACATGACTCAGAAATTCTCAAGAGAATTGAAAACAGGGACTGCAAGAGGAGTATGTATCCCAATGTTTGCAGCAGAATTATTCACCATAGCCAAGAGGCGGAAGAGCCCAGGTATCTCCCGAGAGATGAGTAAACGGAATGTGATGTGGCCCCACAGTGAAATAGCATCAGCAATAAGAAGGAAGGAAGTTCTGGCACAGGCTGCAACATGGATCCACCTTGGAAACAGTCTGCTCAGAGAAGGACACCAGTCACAGAGGGTCACACCCAGTGTGTGTAAATCTCTTCCCAGCATATGTCCACACAGACGCAAAGCAGATGAGTGAGGAGCGGAGGAAATGGGAGAAGTGTAGAATGACTGACCAATAAAGGCTTTAGAGGGTGATGACAAGGTCCTGGAACCAGACACCTGGTGGTTTAAGGACTTTGTCAATGGTGCTGGGTGCTGTGGCTCATCCCCTGAATACTCGCACTTTGGGAGGCTGAGGCAGTTGGATCTCTTGAGTTCAGAGTTCAAGACTACCCCAATAGGTTGCCCCATGAGCAACATCTCACGACCCCATCTCTACAAAAAATAGAAAACTTAGCCAGGCACAGTGGTAGGAGCCTGCTGTCCCAGCTACTGGGGAGCCTGAGGAAGGAAGATTGCTTGGGGCCATGAGTCTGAGGTGACCGTGAACTATGATCATGCCAGGACCTCATGCACAGGAAAGAAAGTGAGAATTTATCTAAAAAACAAACCAACAAAAAATACTAAAAACCCCAAGAAAACAAACCAAAATGTCCAAAAGCCACTGTGAGTATACTCAATGCCTTTGAATTATGTGCCTTAATGTGCTTAATTTTATGTTATGTGAACTTCGCTTTGCATTAATAAATATAAATATTCAGAGATATGAAAGATGAACTCTTTTGTTAAGTACCATTAAGCCTTCTGATATCTGTGGCATGACACCACATCCCCAAAATGAAATCTGTACAAATACATACGCCCTATTGTGGGTGGAATGTAGACCCTCATTGTACAACTGGTGAGCATTTGACCCAAGCCAGGCTGGCTGCAGACCTAGGGATATGAACCACTGTTCCAAGGTATGTCCTGGGCAGGAGGAAAGGAATCTCTTGAGGATGCTGGGGTAATAATTACTAAACACCAGAGATTACATCCCATTGCAAGGCCTGCTGGCCACAACACAGGAGCAGAGATGATCCAGTGTCCAGGGTATCATGGGCAGGATCTGGGTGGGCTCCTGTTCCTGAAGGGCGGCACAGGCTATGGGGGATCTCTCCTGATCCCCTCACATCTGCCAAGGGGTCACCAAGCCCCATATACCCCCTTCAGCAAGTACAGAAAATTATCTTGATATGTCAGAATGGATTCTGGCGTGACCAGTATCACATATCCAGTTCTGCTTGGGATATTCCATAACTTGATTGCTCTCAAATACAAATCAATGGCATTCCAAGCGGCTAACTAGAGTTGAGATTGCCAGCTTCAACTTAGACATGAGTTTCCCCCAGGTGTCTATCTGTCATTAGGTTATCTAGTTCTCAGAAATTGCATTAATGTACACAGCTATGATTTAGTAAAAAATAAATAAATAAATAAAAATAAAAAGTTTACCCAATTCAAAACAAACAAACAAAAACACATTTTCCTAACTTAGAATTCAGTGCCCAGGAAGGCACCTGTGGGAGGCAAAGTCCTCATTCTCAGCCCTGACACACACACACCTTTGTCTTGTCCCCTCTGATTGAGTCAGGACAGAAAGTGACTCACTTGCTTCTAACCCACCAGGTATGGCAAAAGTGAACAGCCATTAAGGGCCCAAATCAGTTGACTTTGTTCTCATCCAAAGAGAGGTGATATGGTTGGGACTGCCCTAACATGTGTGTAGAGGGGGACCTTGGGAACAGGCCCCAATCAGGCAGGCAAGCTCCTTGCATGCTGGCCTCAATTAAATAGACAGCTCTGCTGCAAAATGTTGGGGCTAAAGGGCGATCCCCAGAATCTGAGAGCTTCCACCCTACAATAAGAAGGAACTAAAGTCTGCCAGCAACTTGAATGAGCTTGAATGAGGACCCCCGCTCCAGGGGAGACTACAGACCACACCTGGCTGACCAGAGGGACCCCACTCAGCCATCCCTGAAGTCTTTATCCATATTCATTGCAAATCATCACTGGGTATCATTTTAAGTCTTTCATAATTTGCTGTGCAGTGATTAATAATGACCACAACATCTAGTCCCAAATAGACATAAAACAGTCACAACACCATAGAACTTACCCAGAACAGAAAACCATGTGTTTTCCAATACAGGGCTGGTTGCAATTTGCAGTGCTAGGTAGAAGCTATGAGTCACATCTGTCAGACTTCCAAGGAATTTCTTGCTGGTCTTCAAGCATTCGCCCCCCCAGGGCATGGTTTTCCTTTTGAACTGTGAGCTTCCCAGACACAGAGCTGAAGACACAGAGCTTTGTGGGTCTGGGCATGGTTGCATTGCATTTCTGTCACTTCCAATCACAAACCTCCTAAGGAATGCAAGCTGGAACCTCTAGGAAGCTGCCACTGTAATCACTCAGATTAAGTAATTCATCTGTCACTTGGACTAATTTACAATGAGAAGTTCCTGGAATCCATTTCAGATTGCTGACAGTGGTGACTGTCTAGTTAGTACTATTTAAATTATTTCCTATGACCTCGTCTGCCAGTGAAGGCGCAGGACTTTGAACACCTCTTCAGGGGAGCCACAGATGTCATGTCTGACAATGTGGCAGGACAGTGAAAAAACCTCTTGACTAGGATCCCCTTGAGAGATGCTTCTGCTTGCTTTTCCCACCTGTAAAACGGGACTCAACTCTATGCACTTCACTGGGTTGAAGTAAGAAGAAATTAAGTACAGCCAAATATTAATATGACAAAGTGCTTTCATGAAGTATAATGCACTGCCAACGTGAAAGGACCATAACCTTACGGCTTATGTCTGAAGATATTTTTCTTTGTCACCACTTGTGGGCTGTACCAGTGGCATCTAGTGGGCAGAGGACAAAGAAATAAATGTCCTTCAGTGCACAGGACAGACCCTGACCGCGTAGAATAATCAGCCTCAAATGTCAACAGTGTCCAGGGACAGAATCCTGCTCTAAGGCAAAGGTTTGTATTAGTCAATTTAAAACGCTTTCTCTAGATCAATCGTTTTCAACCAGGGGTGCTTTCTGCCTATTGGGAGACACTGCACAATGTCTGTAGTTGGTTTTGGCTGCCACAATTGGAAGGGGTCTATTGGCCACCAGCGTCCAGGGAGGCTGCTAAGCACCCCTAATGCACAGGACAGCCCCATCCCACAAGAAATGATCCCATCCCCAGACATCAGTGGTACGGAAGGGGAGAAACCATGGCCTGGATATTCTTGTGCTTGCTAAAAAATGATATTTCCTTCTTCTTAACTGATTCATTTATTTTAATGGACTCTAGCCTTGGGAAAGTCCAGATGTGCTAACTAGTTTAGGGTTCCCAGTCCACAGAGTCCCCAGACTGAAGGGGACTGTATCCCCACACAGATTTTCAAAAATAGTTCTCTGCATCCAGCAGCTGTAATCACTCAGATTAAGTGAGTGGCTGGTTGGGCTGGGAAGTCTCTACATCCTGGCTGGTTGGGCTGGGAAGAGGGACAAGGACAAAAGCCAACTCTTCTATCCAACTTTTCTGGCTCAATTTTGGCTCCTGAGGGCTCTTGGGTTATTACGAAGTTTAGGGCACGCATCAACATAATGAAGAATGAAGGACACTGCATCCCAGGTCCTACAGAAGCACATCATGAGACCACAAACAGGAGAAAGCAAACCGTGCAGTCCCATCACCTGACAGTCAGCGTCACGGTGGGTGAAGAGCTGACCCTTTCCCACTTGCAATGACATTGTCAGGTCTACAGTCTTGAAACAACAACTTTGAGGACTAGATGTGTTTCAGAATTCAGATTTTTTTTTTTAAATTCAGAAGGTAATGGCAAATAGCTCCTTGAAATATATGACATCTTGAACAAAGCCTTCGACATCAACCTACAGTCACCCATATTAAATTTTGCAGGGAAACAAAACTGAATATCCACATTCGGTGAGCTGAATGAAGACTATTCACTGTATATGAATTTTGTATAAGTTGGTTTTGAACTGATGTCCCTGCCAAATAAGTTACAAAAACTCTCCGCTTTCAATGCTTTTTCTTTCCTTTTCTATTTTTTGGTTATGGACAAAGGACTGTAGACCTGCATTTCTGAAGGCAGAACTTGAAAAGAAAGCAGGGGCATCCTGGAGGCTAAGAAGTCAGGTAGTAGAAAAACCACCTAAGGTAAACAGTGCCTTGGCCAAGTGACTTGAACATAGGTAACTCTAGAGTTTCCTCATAGGCCAGTAAGAGGACAGGTAAGGATATATGGCTCCTTGCCCAAACATCCAAGTCGAACTAGCTGTGCCAGGCTCCTCTGAAAACAGAGCTAGCTGGCCAGCTGGAAAAGAGGCTAAGAACAGACTCCATAGGGCAATCCCCACACCTTTTCCATGATTCCATGTGGTGCTGATTCCTTCACTGATTCTAATCTGGTGATTCTAGATCGGGGGCAGTTTTGCCACCCCAAAACATCATTAGGCAATGTCTGGAGATGAGTTTGGACGCTGTAACTCAGCCCCATGTCCCTGTGCATGTGTGAAAAGGTGTCCTGGCATCCAGTAGGATGGCCCCCACCACATAGAAAGACCGAGTCTCAAATATCCCCAGGGCTAACGGTGAGAAAGCTGGCTCTGAGTAGACTCTGCCTCATACATATTACACTCTTATTTCAGGCCAGCGATTGTGAGTCAGGAAGATGATTCTACCCACCAGGGCCAGGGGAAGGGGGGGCATTTGGCAATGCACCAACCTCCCCACACTGCACAGGAGGGCCCTACGGCCAGGAATCAGGCAGCCCAGTAGCAATGGTGCCTCTGTTATGTAGCAGAGATTCTCCTGTCTCTCTGCAAACAGAAATCCCCCAATCCTGGAACCACTGTGAGGGACCTGGGACCCAGGATGACCTCGTCCCGGGCCCCGACCTCACAGCTGAAGGAGCCACTCCTCATGAGCCACTACCAAGCCTTGTTCCTGGCCTTTCTCATGATAAGCACATAATTATTATTGATGTTGGCACCTGTGGTATTTATCCTATCTGATTTCCTTCTTAGACAACACTGGGGGTGAGGTCTTGCAGACTGCACTTGGGTTTCATCATCCCCACATCCTCTGTCACCTGTCTCAGGGCATGAGGCAGGTGCTTGTTGACTCAAAGGCCAAGTTTAACTGGGCTTAATTTCCAAAAGAAGACTGGCATTTTAATGAGGAGATAAGGTGGAAACAAAACAAAGGCCATGGAGACTGATTTGGAGACTGTGTCATAGACTGATCTGCAGAGCATGTCATAGAAAATTATTTTCTTTCAGTCACAAACTTTTAGGTTTGTTTTTTTCCATTGTTTAAGGGATGTCTGGCCTTCACTATTTAGATTTCTAATGTGAACAGGGGTCATTATCTTTTTTTTTTTTTTTTGCAGGTACTGCAAGCTTTTAGATTTCTATATCCCAACATTGCCATCCTCAACCATTAGGTTATAATCTCATTAAAACTCATATAGGGCAATTTCTCAATCAGAAAATACTAATGTTGCCATGGACTTTCATTCACAGGTACACTGTGGGAAACAAAGAGAACATGCTACAAACGACTGCAAAATGGAATCATTTTACTACAAAATAGTTTTAACACCTTCAGTGACATAGTTTTCAATGAAAATTCTTTTTAACATCTCTCTAATTCAATTTGCAAAAGTGGGTATAGAGGGCAAAATTGATGTGTCCATGAAATATGTTGATACTCGCATAAATAAAAAATAAAAATTAAAAATATATAAATAAATAAATAAAAGAAGTAAAGTTAGGGGTACCACCTGTGACTCAATGGAGTAGGGCACCGGCCCCATATGCCAGAGGCGGTGGGTTCAAACCCAGCCCCGGCCAAAAACTGCAAAAAAACCCAAAACAACAACAACAAAAACAAGAAGTAAAGTTAGGGGCAGTGCGTGTGGCTCAAAGGAGTAGAGCACTGGCCCCATATACTGGAGGTGGTGGGTTCAAACCCGACCCTAGCCAAAAAAAAAAGGAAGTAAAATTAGCTAGAATTGGAGATCTTCATCCATTACTATCACTTATATAATTCACAATAAGCAGATGGTTTATTTGAAAGGGATTAAATGAATTTCTTAGCATCTCTCTTTGGAAAAAAAATTCATTTGGTTGGTTCATAATTGGTAGTTACTAGGGTTATACACTGCAAGGCTTACGTGCTCCCATTTTCTGTAATTAATATGAATTTTCAGAAAACAGTCAAAAACCACATACTCATTCCTCAGTTAACAGAGATCTTTTATAGAGATGATATACACAGATGCATTCTTACAAAACAGAGTAACAAACAGCACATCTTAAAACAAAGCCAATGCAGCCTGTGAAAAAAGCATTTGAGACTCCACGGTCCTAATAAATTCTACCATCTTTGTGTATGCCCCTCAAGAAGGTAGGAATACTTGTCATTTTTCCATTTTTTAAGATATGTATTTAACATGTTCATGGTAAGTTTTAATTCTGTAAATTCAAAAAGCTTTAAAGCAAAAATGGAAAAAAAAAAGGAAAAAATGAAACTACTATTAATTCCTTCTCAAATGTATGTTAGCAATAATGAGCGGGCTTAGAATAACACCCAGTCTTTCACGGAATGCAGTAGATGGCAAACACATCGTATTTATACACACACATACATTACACACTATCTAACTCAAACAGCAAGTCTAAGATTTTGACACATAAGGTTAATTACCTAAATTTCCCTTTTCACTAAATGCTCCTCTTCCTTTGCTGATTTTCTTTTAGGTTTCCTTCTTTTGACTTCTGCATTTTCTCTCTCTTTCTCCTTTTTTTTTTAATCAACCATGTGTTTTCAAACTTTAATCCAGAAACAAAGACTATTCTACAACTACTATCATCTGTCTAAAGACCGCCTTGTTCCAGGGCAAACCAACAAATGAAAACATATTAGATAAATGGTTCTAGGTGATTTTACAGATATTTTCTTTAATGTCATACTGCAGATAAAATGTACCAACACGGAAGAGAGTTGAAAACTCTTATCTCCCAGAGTGAAGGTTCCGCCCTTGTACTGATTAACTCTTACCCTGCCTGCTATTAGCTATTCTAGAAGCAGAAAGAAATAGAAAGTCCAGAAGCAGAAAGAAATAGAAACCTTTAGATTTCCTTCGAAATGGTACAGCCAGAGTAAACATTCCCTGTAGCCACTGTCTTCCACCATGTATCTTAACATCTTAGCGTCAGAGAAACAAAATAATGATGGTAAGAATAACAACCCAACTTACCAGGTCTCCCAAGGCTCTCAGACTGGGCTTGCCACTGGGAACCTCACACACTCTGCACCTTTCCTTTGAAAACCTCGGACAGTCTTTCACCTAACCACACTGGCCAGCACCCCAGCCAGATGCTCCCCGTGTGCGAAGAGTCATTTGACAGCCCAGGCAGTTATATTGGACCACAGCTGCCAATAAAGTCACCCCTGAATAATTGGTGAATCTGTCATTAAAGTTATTTTAACAGCATGCATTTCCCCACCTGCCCTCTGCAACGTCCCACATGTCTCAGGCATCACTCAGAGGCAAGCTGGACTTCCTTGGCCAAGTCATCATCTAGCTGGAGGAGCATCGTGGGCCACTTTTGAATACTTAACTGCAAGCCTCACTCACCTTCTGGCTGCCTGACCCGGAAACAAGTCCCAAAGTTCACCGGGAGTGTTGTCTGTCTGCAGTAGATTTTGGTTTCCGCTGTGCACAGCAAGGACACAGAGCATGTGTGTCCAAGAGGAAGAGACAGGCGGCAGACAGGTGGGCTGGGCAGGGCGGACAGCCAGTGACTACTGCTTTTGTATCAGTATCTCCAAGGGGTGCAGGTGCAGGGCAGGGACAGCACAGGCTCTGGTTGGAATGACCTGTCCAGAACAAGCTGCACTGAGCCCCTGCAAGCCTGTTTGTGAAGTGAGTTTCACATACAGCAGCACACAAAGAGCCCCAAGGATTTCATCGTTCGTCAATGTCATCGTGAGGCAATGGGCAAGGTCACCCTTCATCCTTGTGGGTGCTGAATGCTAAAAAAAGGGAGGTGTCCCATCAATGCTGACATGACAGCAGACAGTGCTCTGACCTTACACCTTGGGGGAAATTCAGACCTCAAGAAAAATAACTTCCACTGTTTCCCTTCTGTTTGTTTGCTATATTTCATTTTGGAAACAAGTGGGGGGGGGGGGGAAGCCTAACTCTGAGCCTTTGCATTCATGATTCTACTTCCAAAACTGAAACACTGCTCATTTTTAAATTATTTTGCATGCCACCACGGTCGGCAGGTGTTCATATTATATATAATGCAGTGATGTTAACCTGTTTTCCATTCTTAATAGTGACTAATGATGCACAAACCACACTGCAAGCTGAAAAATATTTTAACTTGAGTAAATGCGGCTCAGAGTTTGCCAGTAGGCAATGTTTTGTCTCCCAGGGTCTCTATAAATCTTATCCATGCGGCAATGTTTTGTATCAGCTAGTGTCAAAATTCCAGAACATCCGAAGACATTCCTGTCACTAAATGCCTTAAAGCTCAGAATTAGATTTGTAGTGCAACAGGGAATGTCTGCAGTTTTGATCCCAGAGCAAGACTTCTCTCATCTTCTGCATCCCACCCCCTGCTAGGGCACCCTGCTGGACCCTGCTGGTGCCTCCTGGCTCCTCTGCCTCCATTTCCACTGTGGTCACTCACCTTTCCATGCCCCAGGACAAGGGAGATAAAAGGAGAAGAAGGTTCTTTTCTCACTGGTACTGTGACAAGCTGGTTTCAGAGAATCAAAATGGTAACTCTTAGGCTCTCAGAAGCCATCTTACCTGGTGTCTCCCTTTTGCAAGTCTGGAGATTGAGGCAGGGGTGTCTGTGGGGTTTTTCTAGTGGTGAGTCTTCTCCTCCCAGGAGACTTTGTGGGGCAAAAGTCCAAATGTCTGCAAACCTTCCTCCTGTTGGTCCCCCTCCGGTCCTTGGGGTCATCTGGTCATGCATGTTTGTTTGAGGAGTCTCAGAGTACAGCTTACACAAACACGTAGCCTGTGACCTCAGGACCCTTTAGAGCTGTATCAGCCAGGAAGCACGTGCCAGCTCCTTAGGACGCAAGACACACACAGAAAGATCTGACCCTGAGGAGTACACCACTGAAGTCTCTCCACTGGCCTTAGGGCAGGACAGATGCATGCCCTCCCTGGGGAAAGGACAGGGCTCCAGGGCCATGGTATCCTCTGTTCTCCCTCTTCCTCTTATACCCTTGCTACAGAGCCAGAGATACATGGGTTCCCGGCCACTGTCCTGGAGGCTGACTCCAGGACACCAGCTCCTCACAGGCTCCCGGCCACTGTCCTGGAGGCTGACTCCAGGACACCAGCTCCTCACAGGCTCCCGGCCACTGTCCTGGAGGCTGACTCCAGGACACCAGCTCCTCACTGACTCCAGGACACCAGCTCCTCACAGGTTCCCGGCCACTGTCCTGGAGGCTGAATCCAGGACACCAGCTCCTCACATCTCAGCTGATGACACTGCCAATCAAGTACTTTATAACAATAAATATAGAGGGTACCAAAAAAATGTAGACTCTTTTTAGGAAAGGAAAATTCTGTGTTAAAATGGTAACATTCAAGTCACATTTGACTTCTGGATCTGTGAGACACACAAGATACTACACATAAGATGACAAACATGATGGGTATAAATGGAGTAAAATTACAATTTTAATACACTTCTTTTTCTTGCTTAAAATGTGTATACATTTCTTGGCACTTTCTCTATTTCCCCAGAATGATTTATCTTAATTTGTGAAAGGAGGCCTTTGGAGTCAAATGGAAATGAATCCTATCCTGACTCCAGCACTCACTACCTTGGTAACCTCAGAAAAGCACTCACCCTTTCCAGGCACCAGCCTACTCATCTGTAACACGCAGCATGCAGGATTATTGATAAGAGATAATGACCCAGGGCATGGGGCCTGACAAACAAACAGAAGCTCCTTTTGGGCAATGCTTAGAATGCAGAAGCTATGAAAACCACAGAGCTTTGAGGTTATAACAAGCAGGGACTTTTTCAGATGTCACGGAGGACTGCAAACCAAACCAAACCAAACCAAAGAAGTGGGTGCTTTGTTATATGAGTCTGTGTAGGTGCTTAATGAAATTGTTTGGGGCTGAACCTACCTGCAGTGTGACATTCCCATAACTATGCTGACCGATAGAACACCTCTTGGGAGTGCTCAGGCTGGCACTGGCCATGCCTTCTCCTGAGCTTTATCCTGGAAGAGCGCACGAGAGACTACTGGTGATAAATCTTAGAGTCAAACAGAATGAGAGCAGGGCGCCATGGGCGCCACGGGAATGATGGCCATGCCATCAATCTGAGCTTCGCAGGCAGGGCGCCACACCATTGTTAGTAGCTTTGCAAGCAAAGAGTCACTCTTGAAGATTGTACATGCAGCAAATGTGTGAGCAAAGACCAAGGCTTGATAATTAGGGCCCTGAACCAGGAATAGGCACCTCCGTGTAAATCAGGCCATTGGGATAAGGGCATCAGGGCACTCACAGATGCCCTCTCTTGGGCATATGCAGGGGACATGCCCGCAGCCCCAGAATCCAGCCAGTCTTCCTATGGTATGCCCCATGACAGCAAGGCTCAGCCGTGAGGAGCTCTGTCTACACCTAAAACGGGCTCTGTGGTTCCCCACCAGGAAGCTATCTGTTACCTTTGTAATATGCAGAAATGTTAAAATATCTCAACTGATCGCATATCTCCAGTCCTGCTTTCCTGGTATTGAAATGAAAAGTCATAGCTCAGCAAAGGGCAAAAACACATGGGAAACCCCCTCCCAAGATTCCTTCTACCTGTGCTTTGAGGAATGCAGGCCAGGTGGTGAGGGGGTCACGATCAAAGAACGAAGAAGGAAAATTACAAATAGTTTCCAGGTAGATATTTTTGGTCATTCAGGATTTTTAATTAACATTCAGTTCTCATCCTTCATTCAATAGCAGGGCTAATCGAGGCCTTCTGCTGGATACATTGCAATTTGGCATTTGAAGGTATAGCTTTATTATTAAGCCCCAAACTAAGTCCTACTAAATTACCTTTCTCTAAATAGCACCTTATTTTACTCCAGAAGGAAGGAGGCATGGAAACTGATTGCCTCAAAGGTTCTTTCAGAGCAGTTTAAATGGCCCCAGGAAATTGAGTTGAAATATGTGCTTTTCAGATGTTATTATTTATACATTAATACAACAGCAGCCAACAAACATATTCCACTGAAATGTGCTCACAAAAGAACAATGCATTTATTATACTCATATGATCCATCTGCTTCACTTAGCCTATTACACAATGCTCAAAGTAGTGCAATTTTAATATAACTATATGTGTTACATATAAAGACCTTTCATAACTATACGTATTACATATAAAGACGTTTCATCTGAGGTGTCTTAAAATCACACATACATATATGTACACTTATATAAATTCACTATAACGATGTTTCTTGTTAACTTTCCTGGAACCAGACACACACAATTGTTCACATAACATTTAATATGTAACATAAAATGCATGTGTCTATCTGTAAATTAAGTATATTTTGATTATATATAGACATTTCATCTAAAGTTTGTTAAAATTAAACACGCCAATATGTTATTTACATAGACATCCACTTCTCTACTCTGCCTGCCTCTTCAATTGACCTAATTTTCATGGATGGGACATGCACCACACGTTCGTATCAGTGGCCGAGTCCCTGATGGTAATCACCTCCATGTGTTGACCACTTTGTGACAGTCCTTTGGGTGGTCAACTAACACAAGTTCTGCTGTATTCTATTAACAGATGTATGTGTACATAAATGATTTATCTTAATTTGTGAAGGACTTTGGAGTCAGACGGAAATGAATCCTGTAAGAGATAAAGGTCCAGGGCTTGGTGCCTGACAAAGAAACAGAAGCTCCTTTGGGGCAATTCTTGGAATGCAGAAGCTATGAAAACCACAGAGCTTTGAGGTTATAACAAGCAGGGGCTTTTTCAGATGTACAAGCAGGGGCTTTTTCGGATGTCACGGAGGACTGCAAACAAAATAAAACAAAACAGAAAAAGTGGATACTTTGTTATACGTGTGTAGGCGCTGTCTCTCTTCCCATTCCTCTTCTTCACATTTTAACCATTAGGGTACTTAACAAGAGTCTGTGATTTTTTACTATGTGAATGTCCTCGGCTATTCTGACATGTCTGGGATCACGGTGACATGGTGAGATCCTACATCCTAATCGAAGGAAGGCTCCAAAGGGGCAGGTGGTGAGAAGCTGAGGATCTGAAGCCCAGCAGTAAGCAGACTGCCATTTCTAAAGTGTGTTTGAGGGAGGTACTGTCATCTCTTTAAAGAGGGCACGTGACGGTTCCCATTAAGTTTGTTAAATATTGTGTTTAAAAAAAAGAGAGAGAGAAGACCATGATTGACGACAGGAACAGCAGTGTCTCAGGAAAACACGTGGCCTGTGGATAGAGTAAGGGGGATCTGAACAGCACGTTTTCCAGCTTATGTGATTGCAGGGAGGCTGAGGGTGCAGTCCACACAGGCACCAGTCAAACAAAGGGGAAACTCCGCAATCCTAGACGTGACTGGCTGGACTATGTTGTTGCTGCCACTCCAAATGGACATCAGAATTGCGGAGGAGGGGGGCAGTTTCTTCTTGTTTAGATTTTGAAGCTTCCTTTTTCCCCTTCAGTGTCTTGCTGGTGATTCCCAGAATATTTTCTCCTTTATTTTTACCATCATTTTTGTACTTGATTTTCATATTAAATATCTGTTTGGGTTGTGTTTCTGATGACTTATCCACAATATGAAGAATTTTAAAACCGTAGTGAAATACAATAAGGAGCTCTGACTTTGGGCTTCTTCTGAGGAATTAAGACCAACTTCCCACCCTGCTACTTTCAGGTCTATTACCTGACGCAAGATACTAAACTTCCCCCAGCCCCTTATTTCCTAATTCCATTATTTCTAGGAGAACAAGAGTCGCATTGCTGACACTGTGGAATTAGAGAGCGTATGAAATGAGACGTGGTTTCTGAAAGCATTGCATATGCCCCGGTAACCTGAGGGCCGTGGTCAGGTCCACGGAGGATGAAATAAGGGAGATGTGTAGTGAGGCATTAAGGTGGAGGCCCTGTCGGAAGGAGGTCAGAGCTTTCTGGTTTCTCGGCCTCATCCAGGAAGGTGCTGTGGCCAGCCCATGAGAAAGGTGGTCCCTAGTCCAACCTGCCACCATTGATCTGAGGGGAAGGGGGGGGATCTATACCGCACAGATATAAAGAGAAGAAGGAGACAGGAGATAGTGCTGCAAATACAGCACAGTGGGGACCAAATCCAACAAAGAACACAAGCAATTATCACAAGAATCAACACAGCAAACTACAGAGTTTGAATAAGCCACGACTCTAAAAAGGATGTCACACATACACCTGTATTTATAACAAGTGGCATGTCTACATTGCACTCTACATGAGAAGGGATCATCTCTGTATCTGCTCCATCAGTTGTTAACGTTCTCTTCACACCACTGTACTCTAGTTCACTGGCTCTTCTCTGGTGGATTGTAAAGCTGTCAGGAAAAGGAGCTATTGTCCCAAGGGGAAAACACAGTTGTGCAAAAATAAACTGAAATTCATGGAAGGACAGGCATTGTCATTCAGCATAGAAGCTGTCCATCTTTGGCTGTTAGAAGAATTATGAAAAGATAATGTACACATTGCTGGAACATTCTTTTCCAATCTGGCTTGTGACTAAGAAATATTCATATAATCTGGGGTTTTGGTAGTCTTTGTTTAAGCAAAGTGGTATATTCCATCTATGCATGTCACAGATGTTTCTGAAGATTGTGAAAAATAAGAATTTAAAAATCTGGGTGTGGTGGCTCACACTTATAATCCTAGCACTGTAGGAGGCCAAGGCAGGTACACGATCTCAGCTCAGGCGGTCAAGAACTGCCTAAGCAAGAGCGAGACCCCGTCTCCAAAAAAAAAAGAAAGAAAAGAAATAGCTGGGCATTGTAGCAGGCACCTATAGGCCCAGCTACTTGGGAGGCTGAAGCAAGAGAATCCCTTGAGCCCAAGAGTTTGAGGTTGCTGTTAGGTATGACACCACAGCACTCTACTGAGCATGACAAAGTGGAATTCTGCCTCGAAAAAAAAAGAATTTAAAAAAGATTTTAACCTTTTTTATATGCACTTGGACTTTCCCCCTGATAAATGTACTTTTTCTATCCGATGAATAAACAGAAACATGAGGGTTGCAATAGAAAAATACACATGTATAACTCTCTCATCTGTGTGTCCATTTGTTTCTGGAGAATGGGGAATAGGCAGGGTTGAGAATTCTAAAGACAGCAGCTGGGAAGGGCTGCACCCCATAGCACCACACCAGCACTTGTGGAATCCATCAGCTCTAGGTTAAATTACCAAAAGGACACACTGGAGTCCTCATCCATACCACCTCAGGATGTGACCTTGTTTGGAAACAGGGTCTTTACATGGGTAATTATGTTAAAATGTGGTCATCAGGGTGGTCCTTAATCCAATTAAGGTATTCTTATAAAAAGAGGAAATCTGGGCACAGAGACACATACAGAGAAAAGATGATATAATATAACAGAACACAGAAAAGGAGAGCCACGTTCAAGCAGAGAAGAGAGGCCTTGCACAGATCCCTTCCTACAGCCCTGAGAAGGACTGTACCCTGTTGACATTTCCATCTAGGACTTCTGGCGTCCAGATCTGTAAGACAGTAACATTTCTATTGTTTAGTTCACCTTGTTTGTGGTTATGGCAGCCGCAGCAAACTGACATCACGAATGGCTGTATTGAACTAACAGTCACCTTCCTAATTTGCTCCTGAAATTGGCTTCCCTGAAATTCAGTATCTTCACGATTGTATTAAATGGGGGGAAATCTCTTACAGCACTAGACCTAAAAAATACAGTATTATGGACTATACACAATGCACTTGTACGTGTACTATGAGCTTCACCTGCCTCGCGCCTTTAGCGCGCCTCTTCTACCCGTGGGGAAGCTGAAACATGGAGGATCACTCAGTATGGTACATAATAAAATCCTTTCTGAAGCCCCTTAAATGCACTGGCCCAGAATTACACCTTCACGTCTTAAAGTCTTTGGAAATGTATTGTTTCTGCTTCTCAAAATGTCTACTGTTTGTTATTAAACGTGTGTTAACACTAAATGACGCCACCCCCCCCCCCCCCGCCCAGATAGAAACTGCAACACAAAGGTATTTTTCTGAAAATAGAGCCGGGGGTAGAGGGGCGTGCTGTGTGTGTGAAACGTATTCTGGATGCGTTCAGAAAAGTTGGAAAAGAAAGAAAACTCAGCGCATTCAAAAGAGAGATAAGACCTACAATTCGTTTTTAAAAACTATTAGTATGTCCGCATCCTCGCGCAGCTGGCCTAGGAGCTAGGCACCAGCTAGGATGCTCCGAGATGCAGGCTGCGCACCCTCCCAGCCACTGCGCATGCGTCGCGCGGCTGCCGGCCCGGGTCCAGGTCCCGGTCCAAGGCCGCAGGGAGGCCGCCGGACGGGCGAAACGGCACGGGAAACCCGCCCAGGGTCCAGGGCCTGGCGCTCCACCCTCGGACGAAGCCTCTGGTTGCCCCAGTGGCCAAATCCATCTGGCTGCAACCCGGCGGCTCGCAGTGACACCACCCTGAGCATCTTCAAACCCTGCTCCCTACTGCACAGCGTCTTGATGCTCCCTCCTTTGTCATTTGTCTAAATTCAAGCCACGAACTCGTCCCCAGGGTAGAGAGGCGGCTCTGCGCGGCCCCGGGCCGGGCAGCCCGGCCGGAACCCCGGGGGAAAGCGTGGGCGCGCGGAGCCGGCGGCCGCGGGAAAGCGCGCCGCATCCCAGCCCTGCGGCGGCGGCGGGCCTCAGTGCGCGTGCGCGGGCCGGGCGGCTGCGCGCGCACCTCGGCCGGGCCTCCCTCACCCCCCGACCGAGAAGGCGGCACCATGGCGGCGCCCCCGCCCGCGCCCCCGCCGCGCCCGGTCACCCACCTCATCTTTGACATGGACGGCCTTCTTCTGGGTGGGTAGTGTGCGGCCGCCTCCCGCGAGGGGCTATCCCGGGCGGGCTGGGGGTCGGGGCGGGGGCGGGGTCCTTCAGGGCCGGGCGGCCGCGGCGGGGCCGTGTTCCGGCGGGGACCCTGCGGCGCCCGCGCGCTGCGTCCCGGCCCGGCCCTGAAGCCGGGCGGCGGCCGGCGCCCGCGGGTCCATGGCTAGGCTGACCGGCGCGCGTGGCTGCGCGTCTACGCGGCCCCGCACCCGCTTCCGGTGGGCCGGCCGCGCGTGGGGCCGCGGCACGTGGGGCGCGGTCCGCGGGGACCCCCGGGCGGCGCGGGCCCCCCCGCCCTCCTTCCGGTTACCCACCCGGGCGGCGCCCAGCCTCAGTGTCCCCATCTGTCTACGCAGCGGCTTCCGGGATGCCCGCCCCGCGGTCGCCGCCGCGGCGGGAGCATCGTCTGTGCCGGTGGTTCGCACCCCGGAGATTTTGCGCAGTCCCCTCTTCCTCCCCCCGCAAGTGCATTCGGCAATGTCTGGAGACATTTTGGGTGTCGCAGCTGGAGTTGAGGAGGTGAGGTCACCGGCATCCAGTGGGGTGCAGGCCAGGGATTCGGCTGCGTTTTCTGCAGTGCCGGAGAGCTCCCCAAGCCATGATTCCACCCCGCTGTGCGTGCAGGTGCAGAAGGCCCGCTCACACCCAGCAGTGCGGTGGGCATCACCTGAGAGCAGAAGCTGGGACCCCTCCGCACCCCACACCGGCCCTTGTAACAACACAGGTGCCTGAAAATTTTAGAGGCACTGCTCTCAGGCAGCGGAGGGATTAATAAATCTTGGGCTCTGTGCTCAACAGTCAGGTCGTCAATATTAGTATACTGGAAGTTCACAGCAGTCAGAGAAGTCAATCCTAGTATACATGAACCTCCCCAGCCGAGAGGAATTCAAAGAATCAAACATTCACTTTATAACTCAAGAGAGAACTATGCTGAAGTTTACCCCAAACTACGACACAATTATCATTAGGAAACCTAAGTTCTAACCTCATATCCACCAGAAGGCTTCGTAGATCTCTGAACATGTCTGTATACTCGATGTGCACTGCTGGCCTGCTGGTTTACATACACATATATATTGCTTCATTTCAAAACCCCAGGAAGGTAGGAGGAAGTATTCGCATTTGACTACTAAAAAGGGGAAAAACAAAAAACGTAGACGTAAGGCTACTTGTCCAAGGTCACACAGCTGATAAGAAGCCAAGGTGAGGACTGATTCTGGATTGATCTGGTTCTAAATATAAGTGATGTTGAGCTCATCTTAAACGCTGAATGTGACCTTGCTCCCAGTCATCGTGTCACTGGGTGCTTCCTTAGTACCAGTGATTTTTTTTTAAAGGCACACAAAATATTGTATGGGCACAGAGCCCAAAGTGGGGGAAAAAAAAATCTCTACAGAGGCCACTAATTGGAGTGAACAGCATATGTAGCTACTAAATTTGAAGTTAATCCATTTTCAAAAATCTTCTGGGATGCCTGAGCATAGTTTGTAGACACGAATTTTCCCACTCGGGTGGCCAAGAAGTTAAATTGTCAAATAAATCCCTTACCCTCTAATGAAAGGTCCAGAGAACCTGTTGTGGGAGTCTCATGAATTTTAATACCAATCAAAATGCCTTGTTAAAATTAAATTTATTAAACTTCAAAATGAGCTTGATGCCTAATTCTCATTCCAGATTCACTCATAGCCATGCCCTGAAGTGATGAATGCTTATTGAAATGTCAGTACAAACACAGAACCTAACACTGTTACCCAATCTGGTCAGATGGTCCAAGAGTTAAAGCTATGTGGAAAGATAAGCCCTACCTCTTTTTTCCCCCTCATTTTTTTCTCCTTTCCTGCCTTAACTTTCCTTTGAAGTGGAAAGGCTTTGCAGAATTTTCTCAGAAATTCACCTTTGCTTACTCTGTTCCTTTGCAAAGTGTTTTTATATAAAACACAGCTTTTCAAAATAAACCACTTTATCTCATTTAATCTGAGGAAATTAGGCCTGTTGCAATTCTTCAGCACCTCACTTCAGTATACCTGTTACTCGCATAACAATATATCATCAATTTATACTGAGTTCTTTTGCAATAGATCTGTTTTGCAGAATTTTTTTTTTTTTTTTGAGACAGTCTCACTTAGTTGCCCTGGGGTTGAGTGCCATGGTGTCATAGCTCAGCAATCTCAAACTCTTGGGCTCAAGCCATTCTCTTGCCTCAACCTCTTGAGTAGCTGGGACTACAGACGCCTTGCTCAGGCTGGTCTTGAACTCCTGAGTTTAGGCAATCTGCCTGCCTCAACCTTCTAGAGTGGTAGGATTATAGGTGTGAGTCACCTCACCCAGCCCTGTTTTGCAGAATTTTGAATGCGCGTTCTGTTTGTCAATGATGGAGCCTCATTATTTCAGTTCTCAGGGAAGTAAACTTGAAAACAAATAGTTTCATAGAAAATTCTTACAGGGGACCTTGTTTAATCAGAGGAGAATGGGGAAGTAAAATGGAAGTTTTGGAGGAAATGTTGACAAGAAAGAAAGATTACTTTCCCCTGCTTTTGAAATGTATGGTGCTATGACTTGGGCTTTCCAACAAAAACACTTTGGAGTCTTTTTCTTGACATTTGGTAACAATTAGCTATGATTTAGGTAGTCATGTTTTGGTCTCAGGTGCCATTCAGAGAAAGAGGAAAGGAGATTGAGACTATAAAACAGGACAAGATTTTGAGGAAGAAGAAAGAAAACAGCTATTAAACAGTAACAGCATTTGTGTAGGGAAGATTATACAGTTTGTAAATAACTGAAATTAGGAGCAGAAAAGATGGACACAACGTTCTTAAAAGAGAAGGAAGTTTAGTATCTGGAGCAGCTGTGTTTCATGTAAGTAGAATTGAGCCAGGTAACATTTTCTGGCACAAGTTTCAAAAAACAAAAAGAAATGGAACTCAGTTGGATGCTATATTTTATGTAACCTAATGGGTCCAAAATACTATTATTCCACATTTAGTCCATGTAAGAAAATTACTGAGATAGTTGGCATTCACTTCTGATAGTAGGTCCTGAAAGTCTGTGTGTATCTTATAGTCAGATCTCAGTTTGGACAAGTCTCATATCCAAGCACTCAGTTACCATGTTTGGTGTGGGCTACTGCCTTGGACAGTGCCAGCCGAGGTTTCTGTGGAGCAGCCCACAGTGTCTGCTGTTGATAACGATGTGAGTGGTGGGAGGGCTAGTCAGAATGGGGATGTTAAAAGTATTTAGAGCTTGGAATGTTGGTATATGTGAAATGTGCTATACTGTACATAACGTGTTTTCTAGGAGTCTGATAGACTGTTCAAAATCATTTAAAAAATCAGCAATGAAAGATAAGCTTATTTTCAAATTCTTCAAAAGTCAGCAGAAAATAATGAGGTAAATCTGTGAGGGGCACTGAGAATATTTTCAGTATTGATCATACAAGGATTTTAATGAGTGCTTTCTGCGTCACCATCCCAAGGTAGAATAAAGACTTGTTCTGTGCCTTTTTGCTTCCCTATAATTTTGTCCTCGCCAAGTAATAGCACTTGAGACTGTTTAGAAGTGCTGCTCACTCTCTGGGGCTACCGGACCCCCGAGGGCCCTGCAGGGAGGTGTCTGGTGTTCACCAAGCCTGGCGCTGAGGAAATTCAGGTCTTCTGAGCCAGTCTTGGCCAGGGTGTGGTCAGAATCCCACAGATGGTGGGTGCTAACCTCACCTCGGCCTGCAGCCCCCCAAGCCCCAGGCCAGTCTATGGCCTGTTAGGAACGGGGTGCACAGCAGGAGGTGAGCCGTGGCTAAGGGAGTGGAGCTTCGTCTGTGCTTACAGCTGTTCCTGTCACCCACCTCCTGTCAGATCCTCCATGTCCGGGGAAAACTTGTCTTCCGTGAAACTGGCCCCTGGTGCCAAAGTGGTTGGGGACCACTGACCTAGGTACTTCTTTAGTCACTGGATGTCATTAAGCTGCCGCCACATTGTCATTTGACCCTGTGTAACACATTTGAGGTTTAAAAGTGGAGGTGACAAGCGATGCAGGGCCAGTTGGTTCTCAGCACTGACTGTTACGGACTCATTCATTCCAAGTGAGATTTCTAGGATCTGTGGCACATTTCTCCAGACTGTAGAGCAAAATTAAGGATCGTTTCATATGCTCCCATATGTGCTTACTGTTGGCCTCAGAACTTGCAGAGATTCCAGTTGCAATGAGATAATGATCACATGCTCTTCATTTTGGAGATGGCCTCCTGCCTTTCGTCTTGAGGACTGGGTCTGGTTCCTGATGTCAGAGCAATTCTGTGTCATAGGTTCACATTCTCTCGTTGTTCTGGCTCCCCGGCAAGCTGACAGTGCACCCTTGGGTTTCATTTCATCTTGCCAGGTAAAATTTAAGTTCTCATCCACATTTGCAAAGAGATGGCTGAAATTTGGAGGCCAGTCTGAGGCGTTGGGCCAGAGGTGAGCACCTAAGGAGCCATGCCTGGCCTCCTGACAGTATAATCAATGAGTCATCTATTGTTCCTGGAACCTGGAAAGTTTTCTGAAATATACCAAGGACAGAACACGTGTGTTCATGTTCAGGGTTCAGACAGATTTGGAGTAAGATGCTGTATTATATGATGGAGAAAAAGCATCATGTTGAGGTCTCAGCTCCTCCGAGTTCCACTTCCTGACAGATTTGAACCATGCTAGCCTTACCCTTGTTCTTAAAAGGATTGGGTGTCCACTGCAGCTTTTTCTCTTCCTAGAATAATTGAGAAGGGGGTAAAATTTGAATGCAGAATCCTGCAGATGTATGAGAGTTTGGCCCAGCTGACAGTCTGAGTGAAATATTTAGATTTCCAGATGTGCAGATATAAAGTGTGTCCTTCCCTTACTCTCTCCTACCCCCTCTCCTGTACGGTGTGGTTTTACTGGGATTCTTAGCTATGCAAACTGGCGTAGGCACACCTTGGAGAAACTGTGGGTCCATTCCAGACCATCGTAGTAAAGTGAATATCCCAGTAAAGCCAATGCATATAAATATTGTGCTTACTCTATATTGTAACCTATTTGCAGTAGTATTTTGTCTAAAAAAAAAAAACCAATGAGCATACCTTAATATACTTCATTGCTAAAAAAAGTTGAGGATTATCTGAGCCACCAATAAGTCATAATCACTTTGTAAGTGGAGGGTCCTGCCTCCATGTTCACGCCTACTGACTGGTCAGGGTGGTGGCTGCTAAGATTGGGGTGACTGTGGCAAGTTCTTGATATAGGACAATGAATTCGGCCACATCAATATCCTGTGTACTCTGCCTTTTACAAAAAGTTACTCTGTGGCATGTGCTGGTCCTGTTTGATAGCATTTGACCCACAGGAGAACTTTGAATCTTGGAGTCAGTTTTCTCAAATTTTGCTGTTTCTGTATCAGCTAAGTTTATGAAGTATTCTAAATCTTTTGTCATTTCATCGACATCTTTACCTGGTGTAGATCCTACCTAAAACACCACTCTTTTTGCTCATCCATAACAAGTATCTCCTGAATTGTTCAAGTTCTACAGGAATTGAGTTCCATCTTCAGCTTTCACTTCTAACCCTAGTTCTCTTGCTGTTTCCTTCACATCTGCAGTTAAGCCTGCCACTGAAATTTGGAAGCCCTCAAAGTCATACATGAGTGTTGGAATCAGCTTCTTCCAAACTCGTGTTGATGTTGATATTCAGACCTTCTCCCTTGAATCATGAGTCTTAATGGCATCCAGAACGTGAACCCTTTCCAGATTTTTGGAATACTAAATGTGGATTGGCTTTCACTTACAGTCACCAGCTGCATTCACCCGCAATGAGGGTGGTCATTCTGTGCTTTGAAGCCAGGCATTGAGTTCTCCTCTCTCGCAAGGCAGGTCCTAGCACACATCTTCTGTCAGTAGAAGGCTTTTCCGTCTGTGTTGAAACCTGTCACGTATGTGGCCGCCTTCCTCGATGATCTTAGGTAGAGGTACAGCCAACGTTGCTGCTCTGTCATGGAGATGACTTCTTCCCTTAAGCCTCAGGCACCAGCCTCTGCTGGTTCAGACTTTAATTCTGGCACTTCTTCGCCTCCCCCAGCCTTTGCAGAGTTGAAGAGAGTCGGGGCCTTGCAGAGGCGGGGAACCAGAGGCCTTAAGGAAAAGGCCTGATATGCCACCTTTTGACTGAATCCAAATTTACATAAGAGTTCCCTTCATTAAAAGGAGTGCAGTGGAGAAAGATGAAGCTTTTCTTGTCTCCTTTGGTGGTTAGAAAAAGAGCACTGTTGAAATCTGAAGGCTGTAGGTTCCCACCGTGGAAGGGAGACTTGGGGTTGGTGACTCTTGTCACCTGAACAGCCAGCTTTCTCTTCAGGACACAAGCTGTGTTGCTCCCTTATTTTTTGTGTGTCCACTGGAGTAACGCTTTTCATTTCCTTCTGGAACTGTGTCTTTGCCGCCACAACTGGGCTAACTGGGCATAAGAGGTCTGGTTTGGGGCTTACCTTGGCTTTTCAACACGCCTTCCTCAATAAGCTCAGTCATTTCTAGCTTGAGGCTTCAAGTGAGAGGTTTGGGACTCTTCCTTTCACTTGAACATTGAAAGGTCGACGCAGGGTTGACCTGATTTCAATATTGTATCTCAGGGACTAGGGAGGAGGGGGAGAGGTGGGAAGGGCGGTCAGTGTGGCAGTTGGAGCACACATTGCTGGGTGCACTTTGCTGGCTCATGTGGTGCAGCTCACGGTACCCCGGCAGTAATGTCAGACATCAGTGATCACACTCATCGCTGGAACAGATATAGCAATAATGAAAGAGTTTAAAGTATCAGGAGAACCAGGGAGACACACGGTGAGCACATGGTGTTATAAAAATAGCAGGGGACGTGTCCACACAGGGTTGCACAGACGTTTGACAGGCAAAACTACAGTGTCTGTGACACACAGGAAAACAAGTGTCAGTATCATCAGGAGAGAGGGTAGTCACCAGGGTTTGCTTTTTTTTTTTTTTTTTTTAAGAATCAATTTCTTGTTCCTTTTTCTTGGAAAGCCACATGTTAGAGATTATCTGGTCCTCTTTACCCCTCTGATTTTATTTCTTTTCCTTAAAATGACTGTAATTTAAATATGAGCTATTTTCTGTCAGTTACCAGGGATGGGGAGAGATTGAAAGCAGTTCAACAGAGCAGGGTAAGTAGTGGCTCCTAAGACACGCCCTGGAAAGCACTCCTTCCGGAGATGCCCAGGTCACATTTGGTGTGATGTTTGGGAAGTGACTGATACACAGCCTGTAGCTGGAACATGCAGTGGTATTGTCCTAGGATGAATAACGTTTGAAAATAAAGCTCCTACCCTCAACTCTAAGTGAATGCCACTCCCTAATGAATGTCCTGTTTAATGTAGTAAAAGCTTCATTTAATTGTGTTGAAATGGTGGAGGGCAGCCTTGATTTTTGTGGTGCAGCAATTTGTGGTTTTGAATTGCCTTGTTGGTGCTTAAAGAGAATTTTCTTGAAAAAAATTATAAATCTAATACATGCTTTTCTCTTATGTAAGAGCACAAGAAGGGGAACTTTTTCTTCCCTTTGGCTTTTCATGGGTGGCCCATGCTTCTTGATCCTCTTTCTGCTTTGAAGCAGGTGGGCCACCCCCTTCCCCAGTCACCCTCTGTCCCCTGCCTCCCGGGGCCCTTTGCTGTGAGGCTGACGATCAACAGCTGGGACCTGGGTAAAGCACAGCGTGGTCAGGTGTCCGGATGAGGGGCAGGGTCGTCCCTCTGCCACACCGTGGCCTGACAGCCTTCCGTGTCGTTGCTCATGAACCTGGCTGGACCTGCCAGGCCACTTGACTTTCCCTAGCCTGGGAGTCTGGCTGAGTGGGTACTCTTTGTGATCAGTGATGGTTTGTTTTATTTTTATTTATTTATCGTTTTTGGGTTTTTTTTGAGACAGAGCCTCAAGCTGTCATCCTGGATAGAGTGCTGTGACATCACAGATCATAGCAACCTCTGATACCTGGGCTCAAGCGAGTCTCCTGCCTCCGCCTCCCAAGTAGCTGGGACTACAGGCACCCGCCACAATGCCCAGCTATTTTTTGGTTGCAGCCATCATTGTTTGGTGGGCCCTGGCTGGATTCGAACCCGCCAGCTCAGGTGTACGTAGCTGGCGCCTTAGCTCATTAAGCCAAAGGCGCCGAGCCAGTGATGTTTTGTCTTTAAAATGTTGCAGGTGACACAGCTATTCAGGGACACACCAAGGAGCAAACCAGCATTTGTGTGACTCCCAGTGGACTGTCCAGTCTGTCTTTGAGGTGCAAGCAGATAAGCATAGTTTGCATGTCTGATAAGCATGTCCGAAGCTTTGAGACTGAGGCCAAAGTGAGCATCTGGCCTTCCTCCCTCTCAGGTGCCCCCGACACCTGGAAGAGAAGAGGATGGTCCTCGGTGAGAACTCTACACTGCCCACTCTCTAGATCTGTGTCGTCCCTTGGGGACCACCATTACAGTGCTGCCTCTGTACTACGTGGGTGCGAACCGTAGCTGGAAACCAGGCCCTGAAGTGTGGTTGCTGCAGCTGAGGGGTTGAACTTTCTCATTGTTTACTTTTATTTAAGTTAGATTTAAGCAGCCACCCCAGGGCTGTCACCACTATAGTGTACAGCCCATCTCTAGAGGAGTCTATTCATTCATCCTTATCTGTTCAGAAAATACCCTGCTAGGTGCCGTAGGAGCATCAAAATTAGCCTGACCCTTTAAGGATCATGGGCCAGATGCAACATAAAACATAATTGATGAAATGAGTGAATAATTGCTGACAATTACTTAGTAAAGGGTGTGGTGATGACAGTGTTTTGGACAGAAATCATGTGGGAGGCAGGGGGCGATTTTATCAAATGTAGATAGGAGCCATGAAGAGAAAAGCACATTCCACAGCAGGAGGAAGAAAGCCCAGCAGTAAGGAAGGACTGTAAGCAGAGGAAGGATTGATTTTTATGAGGTAAAAACTTCCTGTGTTGTTTGTTTGTTTGAGACTGTCTCTCACTGTGTCACTCAGGCTGGAGTGGAGTGGTGTCCTCAGAGTTCACTGCAGCCTTGAACTCCTGGGCTCAAGTGATCGTCCCGAGTAGCTGGGACCACAGGCACTCAACACCACACCTGGCTAAGTTTTCTATGTTTTGTAGAGATGGGGTCTAACTCTTGCTCAGGCTTGTCTCAAACTCCTGAGCTCTGGGATTACAGGCATGAGCCACCGCCCCCTGCCAAGCAAAGACTTAACATTTAAAAAAAAAGAAAAGCGAGATCTTGCTAATGATGCATTGAAATAGCAAGGCTGAGGTTGTTGTAGTGTTTCTCAAACAAGGTCCCAGTTGGTAGCTAACTCCTTTACCCTATTGTAAACTAGAGGATTCTGCCCTCTTCACGGCTACACTCCTGCGTTTCCCCCCATGAATAGTGACTTTTAGACAACCTGGATCAGGGACTGTGCAACTGCCCTGCGTTCCAGATTGTTCCCACATGCTGCCGCCTTCCTTGCCCCTCCAGCGCTGGTGTTTCCTCTAGTCTAGAGGACATGGCCCCTCACTTGGACTTAGGTAGGCAGCTGCTTCTGGAGAGAATAATACCGCATCCATGTGTCACCTTTGTGGGGAGATGTTCTGTGTGGTCAGTGTGAAGGCAGTAGCCCCATGAGGCCAGCAGTCCAGCTCCAGTGAGTAGCCTTGTCCTCAGGAAACTTGCCCAGTCAACTCTGGGCTTCCTGGTGGCGTCTGGGACATTTGGTGACTGTAGGGGCAGCTGTCCTGCATGTGGACCTGTGTGCACGGCCCACGCCTTCAGGCAGGAAGTGATGTGGTGAGGAGAAGACCTGTGCCCTGGCTGCTGCTCCTGGGGGGACGATGCTCACTGGAAGCTCAGAGGGCTGGGAGACCGTGGGTCCATCCTCCCTGTGCAGTGGGACGCAGAGCAGAAACACGGGTTGGATTGTGTGAGCTCCGCGTAGCTCAGATCACACCCCGTCAGCTCCCTGAGCACTGTCGCGGTGAGGTCTGAGCACGCTCATGGCTGTGCAGAGGAAGGCTTACACAGCATAGATTCATTCAAAGCAAAGGCGGTTGCTGGCACTGTCTGCTTTTCAAAAGTGAACTTAGTGTTTCAGAGCGCTGCACCTGGACATCTTCACCACACAAAGCGGGAGTCACTTGTGCTTAAAAGAGATTAAATACTCGATTCCTGTCCATCATGCCCAGTGAAAGGAACCAAGACCCTGAGGGCATGCTTCTGGGTCCAGGGCCAGGGCAAGGTGGGCACAGAGCACCTTCTTGTTCCATAGCACAGGAGAGGCAACTTGTAATCAAAACAGTGACTGCCATGGAGTTTAATGCTTTGACTTTAAGAAAAACTTGTGTCATGATTCTCAGAGTCAAAGACACAGGTGTTATAGAGAGTTTGTTTACAAAGAAGAAAGAATGGGAGAATGAGGCCCCCGTTTTGGAACCCTTCCTGTACCTGGTTTGAGCAAGTGTCACCAAGGTGCCCAGGACCCTGGGCGGGTGAGAGGACAAGAGTGTCTGCACAGTTCCAGAGTGCCGTGTGACAGTGACTGACTGAGACAGGCAAAGTGGTGTCCTCACAGAGGGCAGTCCTGGGGTCCCACGACCCACAGGCTGGACCACTTGGCTCTGCCTGCAGCAGGGCACTGTGCCTTCTGAGGGGACATGAGGAAAGGTCAGCCCCACTCCAGTCAGGCCTCCAGGGACAGAGGAACAAATGAGGTGGGGTGTGTGTATGTGCAAGCAGCAGACAGCCAGAATGTGGGATGAGGTTCCTGACCGCGGTGCTGGAAGATACACAGTGTGCTGCGGTTTGCCCTTGGGCGGAACCTCAGGGTGGGGGGCAGGCTTCTCCAGTTTAAAAGAGGGGAGGAGGATGCAAGAGCCAAATCCAGCAGTCCAGAGCTTGGGGGACAAGTCTACGAAAGGCATTTAAGACGTGTTAATGGCAGCTGGAGAGCTGTGGTTCTCCCTGAATATTTAGATGATGCCATCCAACACTGGGCTTGATGGTGAGGGCCTGGCTGGGGCAGAGCACCCTGTCACGGCTGTGGGCAGAGCGCCCCTGTTGTGAGAACACGCAGAAGGTAAGGAATGACGTGTGGTAGTGTGCCACGCTATAAGGTGTGTTGCTGCAGCTGTCGTGTGTGCCGGTATCTCTCCTATTTGGACTCACCAGAGGATAAAATTCTGAGCCTGAACCACTGAAAAACAGAAATCCTAAGTAGTGATGAGTGGATTCTATTTGAGAGACAAGAATGCGAAGCATACATCTTTCAAGTTTCACTTGAGAAGCAAAAAAGAAACACTTCTAGATCCTTCCGCAGCGCTGATTCAGCAGAGAACATTCAGAAGAGGAGAGTCCCACTTCACCTTGCTTGTCCTCAATTTTCTGGTCTTTGTCTCACAGTCCAGACTCCCCCACCCCCCGAATTTATAAAGACAGAGGCTTACAAAATTTTACTGTGCTGGCGTCCTAAATGGAAGCTGGTATTTTGTCAGTAAGTCACACTCGAAAAAGGAATAGACGTGTCCTAATATTCTTCAAAAGGTAGCCTCTGGTACCTGCATCTCTGTCTCCTGCTGAGAGGACGGGGCAGATGAGTGTCTCTGAGTAGCCTCCCCAGCCTTTCCCTGGGGATTCTCATGATCCAACTATCCATCTCTCTCTCTCCCCACCCCCCACTGTACCTCTCAGCTGACTCTTGTGCACCTCAGCTGAGTTCTGCACCTTTCACCTGAGATCTGTACCTCTCAGCTGGCTTGTTTACCTCTCACTGACGTGTGTACCTCAGGTAACTGCCCCTCTCCTGAACTTGTGCACCTGTCAGCTGACTTCTGCCTTTTGGTTTGTCCTATTGCCTCTGCCCTAGAAGCCTCTTAGTCTCAGGAAACTGGAGCCTGGAACTCCAGCTGAGGGAGGTGATGAGATGATTTCTGCAAGTAATGTGCACATCATACTTTTGTTCTCTTCCATACAGTTTTATCCCTGGTGTAGGAGCCCTGTATGTTACCTATATAACCCCCCTTATTTTTCTTTCCCTTATTCATCTCAACTTTTAGCCCTTTTTATTTTTATTATTTTTTTTATTTTCATTTTTTGAGACAGAGTTTTGTACTCGCCCTCAGGAGAGTGCTGTGGCATCACAGCTCACAGCAACCACAAACTCGTAGGCTTAAGTGATCCTCTTGCCTGAGCCTCCCAAGTAGCTGGGACTACAGGCGCCTGCCACAACACCCAGCTATTTTAGAGGTGGGGTCCCTTTCTGGCTCAGCCTGTTCTTGAACTGGTGAGCTCAGGCAGTCCACCCTCCTGAACCTCCCAGAGTGCTGGGATTATAGGAATGAGCCACCGCGCCCGGCTTACATCTTGCTTTTTAACAAAGAAAATCGTTTGGTTATGATAGAAACATTTTGTGCCATAAAGTGTTACTCAGATGTTTCTTGTGGCCACAAATAATTATGGATTTCACTAAATGCTAAACATTTTGCTGGTGCGCCCTTTAGTGTATCCTTATTTTTTTTCTGCATGTTTTAATTTATTTTCTTCATTGATGTTAACATGAAGCATTTCCTTTGATTACACTGGTAACTTCTCTTTTCCCCTTTGTGTGACTGGTAGGCAGAAGCAAGACCAGCCCAAAAGCTAAGCTTGGGCCTCTCATAACCCCATGTTCAAGGCTGACACTGTGATGAATACTCCCTGGCTATTAACTGTGGCACGTTTAATGAACGGGCTCTTAAAGGTAGAATCACTCACATTTGTGATTTGGAATTGAAGCCACTTGCCCTCTCTACAGAGAAACTGAGGCACGACCACCTGGGAGCTAGTCGTGGGGGCTCAGTGAATGTGAGCAGCTGTGTCCTTATCCAGGGTGCACCATTTCTACACTCGTGGGCAGGCTTGGCACCACTTGTCAGAATTTCGGGGCTGCATACAAGCACAACTATATATCCTGAAAGATCCACCAAGTCACATTTACTCCTCCAATTTTATCTGGTAAGTGATTTATTGACAGGCACTGTTGGTAGCCCGAGACCCCTTTAGTTTGGGGAAAGATTTGCTGCTGTCATATATGAAGCCTGAATGGAGGGGTGGGGCTCAGAAGAGGGGCTAACAGTGAAGCCAGAGAGAAAGACTGCCAGGGGACAGGGGCGCATCCGAGGAAGCTGGGAGTTCTGGAAGTGTAAGAAAAGGGTGCCACACTGCACCTGGCCTGACGGACGTCACTCTGTGGGAAAACTTTAAGTCAGTGGCAGGGCTGGAAAGCCAGGGTTCAGTGAAGGGATGGCAAATAAGGCAGGGGGACAGGGAAGAAAGCTGACTTTCTGGGAGGACTCTAGTGGCCCATCTCATTGCTAGTTTCCTCCTGTACAGATTTGGTGAAACTGCCCGTCCCCAGTGTCCCACGGTCTGGTCTGTGGCATGTCAGGTGGCCCATGACATCTTCCAGGACATTGGAGGCTTATCAAAACATAACAGTGATTAGCTTGAAGACCACATGAATATCCGACCCAAGGCGCTAACTGTGCTGTGATTTTTGCAAAAGAGACTGGATCGTCAGAGTATCACGTATTGTTCTTCCTTCCAGTACCATTAATGTTTATCATCAGCAGATAGAATCGTGTCCCTACCTAGGACACATCGCCTGAGAACCCTAACACCCTTGTACGATCGCTTCCATGACAATGCCCAGGAAACGCAGGGTACCTCTCGCTGTCCTTGTTTGTCAGCTGGGATAGTGTTCTCATTTTAAGGACCTACTGGCTTATCTCTCTTTCTGCTGCCATTCTCAGCCAAACTTGTCAAAAAGCTGGCTTTTTTCCCTGTCCCCCTCCCTTATTTCCCGTCCCTTCTCTGGGTGCTGGCCTTCCAGCCCTGCCACTGACATAAAGTTTTCCCACAGAGTGACATCCGCAGTGCCAGATGCAGTGTGGCACCCTTCTCTTACACTTCTAGAACTTCCAGCTTCCTCGGATGCGCCCCTGTCCCCTGGCAGTCTTTCTCTCTGGCTTCACTGTTAGCCCCTCTTCTGAGCCCCACCCCTCCTCTTCTGAGTCCCCACCCCTCCTCTTCTGAGCCCCACCCCTCCTCTTCTGAGCCCCACCCCTCCTCTTTTGAGCCCCCACCCCTCTTGAGTCCCCACCCCTCCTCTTCTGAGCCCCCACCCCTCCTGAGTCCCCACCCCTCCTCTTCTGAGCCCCCACCCCTCCTCTTCTGAGCCCCCACCCCTCCTGAGTCCCCACCCCTCCTCTTCTGAGCACCACCCCTCCTCTTCTGAGCTCCACCCTTCCTCGTCTGAGCTCCACCCCTCCTCTTCTGAGCCCCACCCCTCCTCTTCTGAGCCCCACCCCTCCTGAGTCCCCACCCCTCCTCTTCTGAGCCCCCACCCCTCCTGAGTCCCCACCCCTCCTCTTCTGAGCTCCCACCCCTCCTGAGTCCACACCCCTCCTCTTCTGAGCCCCACCCCTCCTCTTCTGAGCCCCCACCCCTCCTGAGTCCCCACCCCTCCTCTTCTGAGCCCCACCCCTCTCTTCTG
>CAUYON010095148.1:0-10856 GCA_963573935.1 Arctocebus calabarensis
TCACAGCAACCTCCAATTCCTGGGCTCAAGCGAGTCTCTTGCCTCCGCCTCCCAAGTAGCTGGGACTACAGGTGCCCGCCACAACGCCTGGCCATTTTTTGGTTGCAGCCATCTTTGTTGTTTGGTGGGCCCGGGGGCTGGATTCGAACCCGCCAGCTCAGGTGTACGTGGCTGCCGCCTTAGCCCGTTGAGCCACAGGCGCCGAGCCTGTTCTTTTATTTTTTAAGGCATGATATATATTTAGATGGTCTCAGCAGAGATCTTGGCTTTCTTGTTAACTCTACAGCAGCTGCCTCTTTTTCCTCTAAAGGCTTTTGTTTTAGGTGCTAAAATACCAATAAATTTATAAATGATAATTGGACCTTGTATTAAAAAATAAGAATTCTAGGAAAAAAAAATCTTTATTGATGTTTCTAAAAGGAATTTTCCAGGGTAAGCATATAATCCTTAGATTTAAATGCAGCTGACACATTAAGTCTTCTTATATGAAAAGCTGAATAATAGGCTTTAATGCCATTTGTCCTTGAGCACCCACAAAGGGCATTTCCGCCAGCTAAAGAGATTGGACATAAATATGACAAAAGGATCGGGCCTGTATCTGTGATTGTGATGCTTCAACAAAGCATTCAAGCTCAGGCTGTCGGAGAGTAAGTCGGCAGAAAACTATTGGTAGCCTTTCTGATAGTAGGTTTCCGCAAAAGTTAGCCAGTTTTAGGAGGGAAGAGTGGGTCTTTTTGTACAGGCTAACTGGCTTTGGATTATGTCATGATTCATTCCTTCCTTGTGGTGATAAATTCAGTTGCATCCTGTTCTCTCTGAATGTTGGGTGTATCCTCTGTCAAATGTCCGCGCTTCCAGCTCGTTGGAGCACAGCCCCGCAGAGGAATGCCTTAGTCATTGTATAGGAACCAAGATGATTGTTCCTGGCTCTGGCATTGGTCAGATAACAGAAGTCCTCTTCACAAGCCTGGCAGCTCTGCTCAGTAGCAGCTCTTCAATGGTGTAACTGCACCACTGGGAAAGGAAAGGAAAACCTGTCTGCTTTCATGCTGATTGCTGTGAAAACTTGGCCCGAGATACCACCCCTTTGGACGTGCAGGGCTGTGTGCAAAACAGAGAAAGTGCTTTCCTCTTAGAAGCATTGGCCTAGTCTTCCTCTATGAACTTTTGAGGAAATCAGATTCATAGGTTTTCTATATAAAGAAAGCTGCTTACTCTTGTTATTGAAGCCACAGACAATCTAGAGGTAATTTTAGGTATTGTCTTGAAGTTGAATTAAAATTAAGGGGAAGGACAGTAGAGATGCCTGGTTGATGCCTTCATGAATTCTTATAGTTTGGGAAGACACTGTTTTGTTTAATTAGTGACTCTTCCCTTTCCCTATACTTTTGTTTCTTGCCCATGCTCTCCAAATCTGTCTTGTTTCTTAGGATCGCATGGTAGTGAGAGGAACGGTAGGCGCTATGTCCATTACTTAGCATAGAGCAGGGTTTTTACTGCTAAGAGGGGCCTTGCAGATGATGAGAGGTTAGCTGACCCATGCCCAGTTTCATCGGCCCTGTTCATGATCACAGTGGCTGCCTTACTTAGCTTTCCTTCCGCTCTTAAAGTTCTAGCCTAAGCGCGAGCAGAGTATTTCTTTGGTTACCCTCAGCTTAAGTGAAGCAGCCTGAGTCTTCCAAAAAGACTTCTAAATTCTGAGGGTCAGCTAAGGAAATGAAACCTTTTTTTTTTTTTTATTAAAAAGAGAGCTATAAGTGTTCTCTGCAGACACTACCGGTTTCTGATCTCACTAGAACTAGTTCACTCCCAGGGCTTATAGTCCCAGCTCCATGCGTTATTTATAGATTACTAGATAAAAAGAACCAAGGAAAGCCAAATCCTTACAGTCTCCACATGGATTTAGATTATATGCCTATAGGACAACCATTATTTAAAATTCTGTTATTGCATGGTAATTATAATTTGTATTCTTTAACAAACTTCCATTGGCAGAAGCTTATATACTTACATTGTAGTGTAAGGGGTAATTTTAAAAGTGCCATCAGGAAATGAGGGTTCAAACTGATGACATACAAGACTTTGTGATTTGAGAAATTTGTGAACTATTATGAGATAGACAACAGCCTTGTCATTCATTAATCATTTGAGATTGTCATGAATAGGCTCCTCATCTGGTTGAACTTTAACTACCCAGTTTCTCTATGGGAAAAATTGCTCTTCAGACAGGGTGTGAATGAAATATTCTGTCTATAATGGGACTCCCCTGCTTTTGGAGGGGGATGAGAAGAAAGGGTGGCATTTATGGAATTTGGCTGTTCTGCTAAAAGGGGTGTGCTCTGCAACCACAGCTGTGGTGGCTGCTGGGAGGCTAGTGGGGACAAGGTTGACGGCTAAGAGGCTCAGAGAACAGTGTACTTGGTGAGGGCTTTTAGAGGGTTGCTGGCGTTTCACCTGAGACCCCCGTGTGTAATACCTTGTGTGGCGGTCACAGTTATGATGCTGTTTGAGAGATTTACTGTTGGATCCGGTTATGAGGATGAACTGGCCATTGTATTTAAAGAAGCTGAGTCTCACCTGCATGTCCATCACCTGCCCTCTCTATGGAGCACCTCTTGGATCAGAGGCTGGGCAGAGAGAGCCTGTTAGGTGGTTGGTGGAGTTCCCATCTCCCCCTTGGCTTTCTGTGGAAAGGCATCTGGGAGTCCTTTTTCTCTAACCTGGAAAGTGTGATGCCAGAGGGAAAAAGAACCCTGGAGGGTGGTGCTCTACTGGAGTTAGCTCAGGCAGGATGTGGGCGGGACGGGGTTCCTGGGAGCAAAATAGCTCTGGGAAAATCAGACATGTGGGCTTTGAAGTGAGCAGTTATACTTCTTTGCTTTACTTTTCTTTTGATTTTCTATAGAAATTAAAAAAGCCTTTAAGAAAGTATTGGAAATTTTTAAATTTATGCTTGGGCTTTATCGCTTTCTTGCCCTCCCACCCCCCGTTTTTCCTAGCCTTATTAAGAGGTTTAATTTGTATACAAAAAACTGTACCCATGTAATGTGTGCAATTTGGGGAATTTGGATGTATGTATGCATGTAGGGTTTGTCCTTCTGGGACTGAGTTATTACACTTAATTTAATGTCTTCCCGATCCAACCACATTGCAAATGATAGAATTTTCTTCTCTTGTAAGGCTCATATTCTATGTATATACCACATTTTCTTTTCAAAATTAGACAACTTTTTAAACTTTTTATTATTTTTTAAAATTGACAAAAAATACTTGTACATACTTATCGGGTACATAGTGATGTTTTAGTACATATATAGTGATCAGATTCGGGTAATTAGCACTAGCTGCATTGCCGATGTTTATCATTCCTCTGTGTTGGGCATGGTCAGTCTCCTTCTAGCTATTTGAAAGCTTGTATTATTGTTAACTGCAGTCATCCTCCAGTGCCACACTGTCTTACTCAGAGCAAGTGGACATTGGGTTGTTTCCACATTCTGGCTGTCTTGAGCAATGCTGTGATGACCATGAGAGTGCAGCTATCTCTCTGAGACCGTGATTTCAATTCTTCTGTATATCTACCCAGAGGTGGGATTGCTGGTAGTTAGTTTTTAATTTTCTTGTGGAATCTCCTGTAGCTGCTGCACCATTTTGCATACCACCAGCAGTGTATAAGGGTTCCAGCTTCTCCCTGACCTCACTGACAGTTGTTATCTTTCCTCTTTTAGATAAAAGCCATTCTAACAGGTGTGAGGTGACATCTCATTATGGTTTCAATTTGCATTTCTCTGATGATTAGGAATGTTGACATTTTTTAAACATATATCTATTGACCATTTGTGTGTCTTCTTTGGAGCAATGTCTATTGAATTCCTTTGCCTATTTTTGAAATTGAGTTGTTTTTATTGCTGTTGAATTTTGGAAGCTCTTTATATATCCTGGATATATTGCCTTTATCAGATACATGGTTTGAAAATATTTTCTCATTCTGAAGATTGCTTTTTCACTCTCTTGATTTGTTTCCTTTGTTGTGTAAAACATTTTTCCGCTTGTCTAGTTTCACTTAATCTATTTTTACTTTCCTTGCCTGGTCTTTTGGTGTCACATCCAAGGAATCATTGACAAATCTAATGTCAAGAACTTTGTGAACTAAAATAAAATCTTAAGGACCTCCCTCCTTGAGTGACTGACTGATTGGACTCCTCTTGGCCAAGGGGATCCCTGAAACTTGAGTTGCTAGCCATGAGAGAGATCAGAGATGCCCCCTCGCAGTCTTAGAGACGTCCTTTGTGACTTAATAGGCTTAAGGTTTTGCAAGACCTATCTGCAGGGCCTCAATATACATAACAAACCACTTGAGTCTGGCAGGTACTCTGTCTCTAATTAAAGACTCTTCACCTTAAGCATTCCTTTTGCTGACTCCTAGTCTTTTAGACAGAGCCTAACTCTTTCAAGCCAATAGTCAGCTAAAGAATCTTTAAACCCACCTATAACCTGTAAGCTACCTGCTTCCAGATGTCCACCTTTTGGGGCTAAACCAGTGTATGCTTTCCACGTATTGATTTACGACCTCACCTGTAATCCCTGTCTCTCTAAAATGTCTGAGACCAAACTGTTACCCCACCACCTCGAGTCCACATGCTTAAGGCTGCTTGGGTGTTCCAGGTCATGGTCTGCAAATCTGGCTCAGAATAAACCATGACCTGGAGGAACACCCAAGCAGCCATAGGCATGGCTCTGTTTACTGAATATGGCTTCTTTTCTATTGATAAGCTTTTCTTTTTTAAAAAATTATTATTATATTTTTTACTTTTTAAAGTTAAAATTAATAGATTTTTAGATTACATTGTTCTCACTTCCAGGGTAAAATTCCAGTTGTAAAAGAGCCCCTCACCCAGGGGCATGTTACACCCTCACAATGTGCACAATAGGCGAGATCCTACCTTCTGCCGACCATCCTCCCCCCGCCCCTCCTCCTTCCCTTCTCTCTTCCCCCTGTCCCTGGACTAGACTATATTTGTGTTTCATTATTCATATGAGCATGTAATTATTTATATATTGGTTTCATATTAGTGTTGAGTATTGAATATTTTTCCATTTTTGGAATACTTTACTAAGAAGAGTATTGAATATTTTTCCATTTTTGGAATACTTTACTAAGAAGAGTGTGTTTTGGCTCTATCCAGGTAAATGTAAAAGATATGAAGTCTACATCCTTTTTTTTTTTTTTTTTTTGAGACAGAGCCTCAAGCTGTCACCCTGGATAGAGTGCTGTGGCATCACAGCTCACAGCAACTTCTAATTCCTGGGCTCAATGGAGTCTCTTGCCTCTGCCTCCCAAGTAGCTGGGACTAGAGGCGCCTGCCACAATGCCCAGCTATTTTTTGGTTGCAACTTTCATTGTTGTTTGGTAGGCCCAGGCTGGATTCGAACCTGCCAGCTCAGGTGTACATGGCTGGTGCCTTAGCCAGTTGAGCCACAGGCACTGAGCCAAGTCTCTGTCTTTTTTAATGAATAGTATTCCAGGGTATACGTATACCACAGTTTGTTGACCCATTCATGGGTAGATGGGCACTTGGGTTGCGTTCATGACTTGGCAGTTATGAATTGAGCCACAGTAAACATTCTGGTGCAGATGTCTTTGTGCTAGAACAATTTTTGTTCTTTTGGGTAGATACCTAGTAATAGGATTACAGGATCAAAGGGAAGGTTAACTTTTAGTTCTTTGAAGATTCTCTATACTTCTTTCTAGAAAGGCTATATTAGTTTGCAGTCCTACCAGCAGTGCAGAAGTGTTTCATTCTTTCCACATCCACACCAGCATTTGCCGTTGTGAATCTTTATGATGCAGGCTATTCTTAGTGGGGTTAGGTAATATCTCAGAATGGTTTTGATTTGCATTTCTCTGATGATTAAAGCTCAGAATAAACCTCCTTAAATTATTTTACTGAGTATAGCTTCTTTTCTACTGACAGGCTTTTCCCTGTACCCCACCCCTACCCCCAGGGGTTTTACATTTTCAGATCTTATGGTTAAATCTTTAATTCATTTTGAGTAAATGACATGATATAGGATCCAATTTCATTTTTTTGGATGTGGAGATCCAGTCCTCCCAGCATCATTTATTGAAGAGATTGTCCTTTCCCTACTTGGTACCTTTTTTTTTAAAACTTTATTCAAATTAATATGAGGGTACAATATTTAGGTTACATTGTTCTCACTTCCAGGGTAGAGTTCCATTTGTAGAAGAGCCCTTCCCGGGGGAGGGGGGAGTGTTGTGCACCCTCAAATTGCTACCTTTTTATTGAAGATCAGCTGCCATATGTGCATGGGTTTATTTCTGAGTTCTCTGTCATGAACAAATGATCTTTATAATACCATACTGTTTTGATTATTGTAGCTTTGTGTAATACATTTTGATGGTGACTGTGAGACCTCCAATCTTGTTCTTTGTTTTTCTTACTCAAAATTGCTTTGGCTATTTGGGGTCTTTTATGGTTCCATATGAATTTTAGGATTTTTTTTTTCTACTTGTGTTAAAATGTCCTTGGGGTTTTGTTGGGGAGTGTATTGAATCTAGATTGCTTTGAGTGTATGGATATTTCAGTAATGTTCTTCCCATTCGTGAACACGAGATGTCTTTCCATTTAATTATATGTGTAATTTCCTGCAGCAGAGTTCTACAGTTTTCTGTGTACAAGTCTGTCACCTCTTTGGTTGGGTTTATTTCTGGGTATAGTAGAACCTCTCTAGTTGACCACCTCCTTAAGTTGACCTAATTTTCACAGACCAGACATGCACCACATGTATGTATCAGGACAGTAGGCCTAGTTCCTTACACTGAGCACCTTGGTATGTTGACCAGTTTGTTGCAGTTCCTTGGGTGGTCAACTTTCATAGCTTCTACTGTATTTTATTGTTTTTGGTCATTCTGTAAATGAGATTATTTTGTTAATTTCCTTTCTGGATTGTTAATATTGGTGTATATACAACTTATTTTATGTGTTGATTTTGTATACTGTGACCTTTCTGAACTCATCTATTGTAACTTTTCTTGGTGGAATCTGTAGCGTTTTGTTCATATAAGATCATATTATCTGCAAACAGATAATTTTACTTGTTCGTTTTTAGTTTGGATGCCATTTATTTATTTTTCTCACCTAATTGCTTTAGCCTAAGACTTCTAATACTGCATTGAATAGAAGTGAGTGTGGCTATTTTTGACTGTTACACATCTTAGTGGAAAAACTTTCAGTTTTTCTCCTTTTAATGTGATGTTATCTATTGGCTTTTCAGATATATGACCTTTATTGTGTTAAGTTCCTTCAATACCTAATTTGTTGGCAGTTTTTATTTATTTATTTATTTTTTTTGAGACAGAGCCTCAAGCTGTCACCCTGGGTAGAGTGCTGTGGCATCACTGCTCAGAGCAACCTCCAATTCCTGGGCTCTAGGGAGTCTCTTGCCTCCGCCTCCCAAGTACTTGGGACTACAGGTGCCCACCACAATACCAGGCCATTTTTTGGTTGCAGCCGTCATTGTTGTTTGGCAGGCCTGGGCTGGATTCGAACCCGCCTGAGAGCTCAGGTGTACGTGGCTGATGCCTTAGTCCGCTGAGCCACAGGTGCCGAGCCTGTTAGCAGTTTTTATTATGGAAATATCATGTTGAATTTGGTCAGATGACTTTCCTGCATCTGCGGAGATGATTCTGTGATTTGGGCTCGAGCTTTCAAGGTACATGGAATGCGTTCTATAGGGCTGCCAGCAGCAGTGATAACAGGGGCAGAGAGTAGAGGAAAGCTATTTTTCTGTGTCTTCTGGAGGTTCTCTCTTAGTGTTAAAAACACTGGTGTGTGTTCTGTCTTGAATAATGGAGATGGCCAAGTACCATGGCTCACACTTACAATTCAGTGTAAGTGTGAAAAGGTAAGGCAGGGGGATTGCTTGGGCCAACAGCCTGTGCAACATAGTGTCTCTACAGAAATTTAAAAAAATAAGTTGGGCATGGTGACATTTGCCTGTAGTGTCAGCTAGTCTCGAGGCTGAGGTTGGTGGCTCACTTGAACCCAGGAGTTGAAGGCTGCAGCTGCAGTGAGCTAAACTCTTGCACACCAGGCTGGGTGCCTGAGGGAGACATTGTTTAAAGAATGAATAAATGAATGAGATGAGACATGTCCTATACTTTATTTCACTACTATGTGTGTTAATAGAAGTGGAGAATGAAGAGGGTATAGGACAAGAGAAAAGAGTATAGAGAAAATAGAGAAGAGGAAAACAAAAAAAGATCTTTCTGTAACTGGCAGGCATTCACAATTATGAATATTTAATTTAAAAAATCAACAGATAAGTAGACATCTTTTCAGTATTTTGTTTCTTGGCAGAGGCCACAATCATAAATTTAGCATTGGAAATTGTTCTTTAAATACATGGTAATACAAAAACTCAGTGTGCAGATAGGTGATTGTGAAGCTGCTGTGGTGGGAGGCCCCTCCCGTCTCTCCTGTTACTCTTCACCCTCTCCCCTTAACTCCCCTTCCTCTCCCCTTTCTTCTTCCTCACATCCCTTCTCTGTGTCCCCATCAGTGCTTGAAGAGACCTTTAGAGTACTGCAGGCATACCTGAAAAAGAATAAATCCTGTCATTTCATGGGCAAGAAATTGTGAATTTTTTAGATGTTGGCAAATGAACAAAATATTAAGAGACGGAGCAACAGGTGTGGTTTCACCTCTTTACCACTCCTCCCACTCCTTCCTCATATGCAAATTTGATTTCTCAGTTATTTGGGAAGCCTCTGGTAGGTGGGTTACCTTGGATGCTACAGTACTTTAGTGTCCCTGGTTACAAAATTAATTTCCTGGTGTTAGTTTCACGACTTGCTTCATTTTACTTAGAAGAAGGGACACAACCTTGGAGGAAGTGGCCTTGACCCTGGAGCCTAGTTTTACAGAATGTGGTGTGGCCGGCTGGCCAAGCAATCCCCAACACAGTTCTCCTTCTAATCAAAGAGAGAGGTGGCTGGCTTTGTGGTCAGAATGTTTATAATATTTGTGGTCATAGATTCTCATTTTGCTGTGTTGTTGTTAGTACTTAAGTTTGGGGTTTTTTGGAGACACATTCAGTTTTATTCTACCATTCTTGGTAGAGTGCTATGGTGTCATTGCTCCCAGCAACCTCAAACTTTGGGCTTAAAAAATCCTCTTGCCTCAGCCTCCTGGGTAGCTAGAACTACAGGTACCCACCACAATGCCCAGCTGGTTTTTTCTATTATATTTAGTAGAGACAGGGTCTTGATCTTCCTCAGGCTAGTCTTGAACTCCTGAGTTTAAGCAATTCACCTGCCCTGCCTCCCTGAGTGCTGGGATTACAGGCATGAGCCACCATGCCTGGCTGGATCCTGTTTTGAAATACACAGGATATATAGGCATATTTTATCTTGCTGTGACTATGTGAAGGTTCATTAACTTTCTTAATTCTTGTTTTCCTTATCTGCAAAAGGGGGATATCATTTGCCTCCATATTATTTTAAGGTTTATTTTTATTTATTTATTTATTTTTTTGAGACAGAGCCTCAAGCTGTCACCCTGGATAGAGTGCTCTGGCATCACAGCTCACAGCAACCTCCAATTCCTGGGCTTAAGCGAGTCTCCTGCCTCCGCCTCCCAAGTAGCTGGGACTACAGGCACCCGCCACAACGCCTGGCCATTTTTTGGTTGCAGCCGTCATTGTTGTTTGGCGGGTCCGGGCTGGATTCGAACCTGCCAGCTCAGGTGTACGTGGCTGGTGCCTTAGCCTGTTGAGCCACAGGCGCCAAGCCTATTTTAAGGTTTAAATGAGATTATCTGAATGGTGTACGTGTGTGTATTTATGTATTTGTAAGATTTCTACAAACGTATGAGTTTAATATCCTCATGATTAGTAAGAAAAAATATAAATATACTTTTATATCTGTTAAATATGCATATTTATGTGCATATGGAGTATGTATAGTGCTTAGTACGGTGCCTGACACATAGTAAATGCTAACTATACAGCAGATGTTTTTATCAAACTATTATATATTATTAGGCTGTAATTCTCCTCAGGCGTTGTGATGTGCCAGGCACTGTGTAGTGCCGCTGAAACAGAAGAGGTGTCAGGCTTTTCTTTGATCCAGATTCCAATTTGCTTTTTTTAGTTTATATCCCTCTGGGTCTTAAGCTTTTGACTTTTCTTAATGTCCACTGAATTCTCTTACAGTCTTAACTATTTTTTTTTAAATTTTTATTAAATCATGATTGTGTACATTGGTGCAATCATGGGGCACAATGTGCTGTCTTTATATATAATCTGAAATATTTTCATTGAACTATTTAACATAGCTTTCATGGCTTTTTAAACACTATATGAAGATATTTATATCCTACATTTAGTAACTTTCACTTGTACCCTTGTAAGATGCGCCGTGTGATCCCACCAATCACCCTCCCTCCACCCATCCTCCCCCCTCCACACCCCTCCTTTACCCCTTCCCCATTTCTTGTGCTATAACTGGGTTTTAGCCTTCATATGAAAGCTATAAATTAGCCTCATAGTAGGGCTGAGTACATTGGATACTTTTTCTTCCATTCTTGAGATACTTTGCTAAGAAGAATATATTCCAGCTCCATCCATGTAAAGGTGAAAGAGGTAAAGTCTCCATCTTTCTTTAAGGCTGCATAGTATTCCATGGTATACATGTACCACAATTTATTAATCCATTTGTGGGTCGATGGGCACTTGGGCTTCTTCCATGACTTAGCAATTATGAATTGGGCTGCAACAAACATTCTGGTACAGATGTCTTTGTTATAATGTGATTTTTGGTCTTCTGGGTATATACC
>CAUYON010095150.1:0-28353 GCA_963573935.1 Arctocebus calabarensis
TTGTGGTGGGCACCTGTAGTCCCAGCTACTTGGGAGGCAGAGGCAAGAGACTCGCTTGAGCCCAGGATTTGGAGGTTGCTGTGAGCTGTGATGCCACAGCACTCTATCCAGGGTGACAGCTTGAGGCTCTGTCTCAAAAAAAAAAAAAAAATCAAGTTATCCACTGCAAATTAGTTTTTGTTCATTACTGTTGTTGATAGTAGAAAATCTGTTTAGTAAATTGACTTAAATCTGTTGCCTAGGTTAGTGAAGTATAGTTCATTGAAAATATCATAGCCTGATAGTTTTCCTTGAAAAGTCAGTACTTTGTGAAATTCTTGACATATTTGGTTGACTTGTATGTGATCCTATGAAAGGATCTTATCTTGCCTTTCTGATTTTTCTTTAAAAAGTCCTTTATAAAGATATAGTCAGATCTATTAAGTGGATAATAATGTAGATGTGGTGAGAAAGGAAAAGTTTATAGATGACTCCAAATTATGTTTTAAACAAAATTACAGCAATGTTTAGATTATCCAGGGGCAGTTAACCAATTAATCATGGTTACAGTAGAGATCTACACACAGGAGCTCTGTAATTAGGCAGGCACCCTACACACCAGTCCTTGCTGTCAGATGCTCCTTAGCTCAGATAGGAGATATCACAGTAGCTACCCAGGAGTCCCATGGCAGTTTCTTCAGTCCCGTATTCAATCCTTTACATATTGGCATGTGCTTTCCCAGGAAGAATGGATAGTGAGGAAGAAACTTCCTACGACTTAGCTATTTTGAAAAGTTAAACAGACATGGTTTTCAGAAATCTGGGGAAATCTTTTTTATTTTATATAATAGTATCATTCAAATACAATCCAGTTCTTGAATTAACATTTTGTCTCGTTTCCAGTTGTTAGAACCTGTATGTCACCAGCTCTTTGAGTTCTATCGTAGTGGAGAGAAACAGCTGCTTCGATTTACACTGCAATTTCTCCCAGAACTGATTTGGTGCTACCTTGCTGTCTCAGCCAGCAGAAATGTGCATTGCAGTGGATGCATTGAAGCTCTTCTTCTAGGAGTTTACAATTTGGTTTGTATTTAGTAGTTAACAAATGTTTTTGCAAAAAGTAGAATATATGAATTTTGAAATTGCTTTTCATCTTAGTAAAGCTAATATTTATGTTTTAAATAACTCATAGCTCATTCTCCCAACTATAACTATGTAGAGGTATGGGGATTGAGGGCATAGATATAATTATGTAAATATACCTTTATAAATTAATTGAAAGCTGAATATCAGACCATTTCTATTCTTTTATAGAAGTATCTGAAAATATTGGCATTGCATTCAATTTTTTTTAACCTGTCTATTGTCTATGAAGTATCTGTTTTTGACCTTCACAGAAAGTTTAAAGATCTACCCTAATATTACCAGTCAAAATTGCATAAAATCTGTACTGTCGTTAGAGTTTACACTATTGATTTAACATATTACTAATAGAATTTGTATATCAGATATGTAAGTTTTATACTTTTTAAAATGCAAAAGAAATGTGAGGTCATTTTCCCAATATAATGCATACATAAATTAACTGATTTAGAAAATGTAACTTGTTACATGAGGAAGATCAATGATCTTACATTATATCTGTATCTTGGCCATTCTGAAAATTATGTCACTTATATTTTAAAAGTAGAAGGATGTATGTTCTAACTACTGATATTTGTGAATAATTGATAATAGATTATCATGATTTAGGATTTTTTTTTTATTATTATTGGGGATTCATTGAGGGTACAAGAAACCAGGTTACACTGATTGCATTTGTTAGGTAAAGTCCCTCTTACTGTGTCTTGCCCCCAAAAGTTGTATCACACACCGAGACCCTACTCCCTTCTCTTCTTCCCTCTCTCTGCTCTGTCTTTCCCCCACCACTTCCCTCCTTCTCTCTCTCTCTCTTCATTCCCCTTCCCCCACCCCCACCATATACTAGGTCATTAATTGTCCTCATATCAAAATTTAATACATAGGGTTCATGCTTTTCCATTCTTGTGATGCTTTACTAAGAAGAATGTATTCTACAGGCAGCGCCTGTGGCTCAGCAAGTAGGGTGCCGGCCCCATATACCAAAGGTGGCGGGTTCAAACCTGGCCTCGGCCGAACTGCAAACAGAAAAATAACCAGGCGTTGTGGCAAATGCCTGTAGTCCTGGCTACTCGGGAGGCTGAGGCAAGAGAATCGCCTAAGCCCAGGAGGTGGAGGTTGCTGTAAGCTGTGTGATGCCATGGCACTCTACCGAGGGCAATAAAGTGAGACTCTGTCTCTACAAAAAAAAAAAAAAAAAGAATGTATTCTACTTCCATCCAGGTTAATACAAAGGATGTGAAGTCTCCTAATTTTTTTAATGGCTGAATAGTATTCCATGGTATACATATACCACAGCTTGTTAATCCATTCCTGGGTTGGTGGGCATTTAGTCTGTTTCCACATTTTGGCGATTGTAAATTGAGCTGCTATAAACAGTCTAGTGCCAGGGTCATTATGATAAAAGGATTTTTTTCCTTCTGGGTAAATGCTCAGTAACGGGATTACAGGATCAATGGGAGGTCTAGCTTGAGTTCTTTGAGTGTTCTCCATACTTCTTTCCAAAAAGATTGTATTAGTTTGCAGTCCATGATTTAGGATTTTAATTGACTTTAAAATTTCTTTTGATTCAGGTCTTTTTTTAAAAAAACTACATGAACCATTTAAACTTAGCTTTTAAGTTTATGTGTAAAAGATAAATATTTTAAGATACTTTCTTTCTGTTTTGTAGGAAATAGTTGACAAACAAGGACATAGCAAAGTATTGAGTTTTACAATTCCCTCTTTGTCCAAACCATCTGTATATCATGAAGTAAGTGACATTTTATCAAAGTAAGTTTACTGGTTTTAAAATTTGATTTTGCCATAAAGTAAGGTCTAGTTATTGAGGAAAAAAAATTGATCAATTTATTAGCACCTTAAAAAGTATAAAACAACACACAAAGCATTTCTTATTCCCAGAGTGAGATGAGAAAGCAAAATCATTAAACTTTTAAATCTGTAGTAAGGGATTTCTTTGTGAAATATTTCTCTCTTTTCATGATGGATGAGACTAAATTTTTTTGTGTATGTGTAGCAATTATGTATTTCCATGGTATAATTTTTCGAAACTAAGCTACTTTTCTTTCTCATTTGTGGTTCTTTAATTATTTACCAAAATCTTTGAGCAGAAAATTTGGTAGGCAGTGTAAACATTTTTTTTTTTTAATTTATTGTTGGGGATTCATTGTGGGTACAAGAAACCAGGTTACACTTGCATTTGTTAGGTAAAGACCCTCTTATGGCAGTGTAAACATTTTTAACCTATGTAATGTTCATGATAGGCATTTTTTGTGGTATATATATTGTAAATATCACATTTTCAACAGGATAGCTTTTTCTTTATTCAAATGTCTTTTTTCTAGCCTTCCAGCATTGGGTCCATGGCCCTGACTGAGAGTGCACTATCACAGCATGGTTTATCAAAAGTTGTGTACAGTGGACCTCATCCTCAAAGGGAGATGCTGACAGCACAGAATAGGTACTCTTATTCATAACTTCCTATCTTATTACATTGATTTAATAAAAAATTATGTCAGTATATTTATAAGTAATGCTTAATGAATTGTCATTTTATGGAAGAGAAAAACACATCTAGATTTGTTACTGTACTTTGCAAACCTCACATGTCATCTGGAACATTGAATTTTTAAGATAGGCTTCATTTGACTGTTACTTGGAAAATCTTTTTATTCTTTTAGTTTTCCATTATTGGTGTGCTTATGTTATACACATCTATTCGGTAACAAAATATCTCTCCCCTGTGCCTACCCTTGTCCCTATTACAGTTGACTTCTCAGAGTTCTTAAGATTTGTTGATCTTCCTTTGGTTTGCCTTTAGGTTTGAAGTGCTGACATTCCTCTTGTTGTGTTACAATGCTGCCTTAACTTATATGCCCAGTGTTTCTCTTCAATCACTGTGTCAAATTTGTTCAAGGTAAATTAAAATTAAAGTGTTTCTAATTTATTTAAATCTAAGATTGCTAGTTTGTTGTATACCTGTTATTTTTGTTTTGTGTAATCATTTGTTTAAAAGATTAATATATTTAAAAGTTAATATAAAGCTCAGCCTACTCCGTACATACAAAATTCCCTATAAATGATAGTTATAAGAAATGTAAAGAATGCACAATGGCCCAGACCTTAATTGTAGCAGTTTGGGTGGCTGAAGCCAGAGGATTGCTTGAGGCCAGGAGTTTGAGACCAGCCTGAGTAATATAGGTAGACCCTCATCTCTATAAAAGAAATAGAAAAATTAGCCAGAGATGGCAATGGGCCTATCGTCCCAGCCACTTGGAAGGCTGAGATGGAAGGCTTGCTTGACACAGGAGCCTGAGGTTGCTCTAAGCTTTGATGACACCACTGAACTCTCTTCTGGGCAACAAAGTGAGACCCTGCCTCAAAAAACAAAAAAGTAAAAAAACCCTAGCAAACAAAAAGAATATACATCTGAGTTACATTTATGCCGAAAGGATAAAGCTATTATGATGTTTCAATTTTTTGGCATGTGGTTTGGTTTCTTTTTGTTTGCTTTACTTATTTATTTATTCTATACTCTAATTTGGCACAAAGGAGTAAATAAGTAGGTTTTTAAACTTTTTTCCTTGTTAAAAAAATGTAGCTAATGGATTGGTGAAGTAAATTATGGTATTTGGGTGTATATTGTGCAAACATTAAAATATCCTGATTTAAAACAATATTTAATGATAGTATGTTTGGTATGATTCCCACATTGGTTGAGTATGACCAGAATATTAATAATGGTTATCTCTAATTGGTAAAATTAGAGTTTAATATAATTTTTCTCTTTTGTGATTTTTTTCATATTCTTTAAATTTTCTGTAATGTGCATGTTACTTTTCTTTAAAAAATGCAAAATCAAAACAAAACAAAGCAAAAATGGCAGAGATTATTACCTTTGACAATTCAAGTAGATAAGGGAAATTATACAATTAAGAAACTTGTAACTGGATGTGGTAGCTCATGCTTGTAATCCTAGCTGTCTGGGAGGTTGAGGCAAGAGGATCACTTGAGCTCAGGAGCTCGAGACAAGCCTGAGCAAGAGCGAGACCCCATTTCTACTAAAAATTGAAAAATTAGCCAGGAGTTGTGGCGGGTGCCTGTAGTCCCAGCTACTCTCAGGGCTGAGGCAGAAAGATCACTTAAACACAGGAGTTTGAGGTTGCTGTGAACTAGACTGACACCATAACACTCTAGGCCAAGTGACAGAGTAGGACTCTATCTCAAAAGAAAGAAAGAAAGAAAAGTATAGAAAGAAGGAAAGAAATTTGTAAAATTATTTGTATTGGGAGAACTTATTTAGAAAATGCAACTTTCACAGAGGGAGGTCTATTAAGCAATACTTAGAAATCAAATCAGTCAAAACAAAACAAACAAAAAAATACAGCCTGACACTGAATAAGACAGAAAGCCAGGTAGGACCAGCAGGAGAAGGGTGTTAACAAGACAAGGGGCTTGTTAAAGAAGATAGAGAAGTGAAATCTTTAAGATGATTCCTGAACTAGAGCATAATTACATTTCCTAACTCTGAAAGATAACACCAATATGCTATTTCTCCCACTTAATGCATCTTTCTAACATGTCTCTTGTTTTAAGTTGTTTAAAAGCAAAGGTGTCTAGATTCTAATTTCACAGATCTGTAACATTTCACAAAAGGTGGAAGAGGTGGGTTATATGGATAGTGTTGCCAAATTTTTATTTTGCCAAGAAATTATGTTATAAATATCTACCATCAACATTATTTATCAAAAGGGAGTCTATTTTAACATCAAAGAAGGAAGAAAGGTGGAAGAGAAGGCTAACAATTTATAAATTTAAAATGTTTAACTTTCCTTTCTTTTCATTTCACTATGATCTAGTGAAAACTTTATTATGGACAAAAACGGATGTACAGACCAGTACTTCAGAAACATTGGTGAAACCCCACAGATGGTCTAATACAAATATAATGCCCTAGAAAGAGCCACCTTTGGCTTTGCTGAAAAGTTAGGAAAGAACATGTATCACTAGTTTTTTCTCTGTGTACCCCTAATGTACTGCATTACAGAATAATATAATTACTTTCACATTACGGGTAGGAAATTGCTAATACTGTGTATACCAATTTTACCTAACCAGGGAACTGAATACTCTTTCAACTTCAAAGAACCTAAGTAAAAGATGATTTTAAAAACAAAGAGAAACATATATTATTTAAAAACTGGATATAGGAATTTAATCAAGGAAGATTTTAGTAGAAATATATTAGATTAATATATGCCAAAAGAGAAATTAATTCTGTATAAATGCCTACCAGCTATACGAAAATGAGGGTGGGAAGAGCTCCAATAATTCAAGTAATGCTTAAGTAATGCTAACTCTTAAACCACAAAACATTATGTAAGAGGAACTCTGTAAAATTTTTCATCCCTGTCTTTTTTAGTTATTTAGGTTTTTTGTTTTTATTTTAGATTCCCTATAACTGTATTCTCAATGGCAAAACCCAGTTAATATTTTCTCTTAATTCCTAGCTTCCGTAATCATTTATCAAATGTTCTAATTGGGAGGTTTTGTGTGTTTTTAAGATGAATAGTAAAGAATTAGAAAACACTGGCTCGGTGCCTGTAGCTCATTGGTTAGGGTGCTGGCCACATACACTGGACCTGGTGGATTTGAACCCAGCCCTGGCCTGCCAAACAACAATGACAACTACAACAAAGACAAAAAATAGCTGGGCATTGTGGCAGGCGCCTGTAGTCCCAAATACTTGGGAGGCTAAGGGAAGAGAATCACTGAAACCCAAGAGTTTGAGATTGTTGAAATCTGTAATGACATGGCACTCTACCGAGGCTGACATATTGAAACTCTGTCTCAAAAAAGAAAAGAAAAGAAAAGAATTAGAAAACACTTCTATCTATTGAAGTTAAGTCTAATATCTATGGATTCTGTGGAAAGAAAATTGGTTGTAGAGCTGTGATGATAAGTAAGTTAAAGTATAAGAGCTTCTTGATTATCTTAATACTAGTATAGGCTTTCCTGGAGTAGAAAGTGACCACACTGTGTATACTATGTATAATCCAGCCTTTTGGCCATGTGACAATTGTATTAGATCACTGCTTAATTTGGTTGATGATTATACCAAAATGATTGACTGGTCACATAGAAGGAAGGATATACAAATACAACCAGAAAAATTTCACGGAATGTATGAGTCAGATTCAGTGACAGATGTGTCCATTCCTTGATCTTCTGATTGTAATGAATTGTGGAAATAATTTTAAAAATCTTGAATACTTTCTATCCTCCATCCACACACATGCACATACATATCCATTGTATCTGAACAAAAATCTGCTCAGTTGCTATGAGCTTTGCTTTTCTGATTCAGACTGATGGCTGACTTTGAGAGCCTGTGTTTTCTTCCTACACGGTATGTAAGACCTGCTTAAAGAAGAGATCTGAAAGTGGATAAGAGGTAGACTGAATAACTTGTAGTTAACAAATTTTTATTTTCTGCTAATACTAAACATTGTGTATGGCACTACTAAAAGAAATATACTTACTAATGCTACCAATAAGTTTTGCAAGTATATAACTGAATCCTCTAAGTTTGAGGAAATAATTTTTTTTTAGTTTCCTTTGTTTGCAGTTGATCAAATTCTAACTCCCTCAGGTTCTCAATCATCTATAAGAAAACTTCTAACCTGATAACCCTGAAATGTTGTTAAACGTGCTTATAATCAGATCACAGCCTGGCCTGCTGTCTATGATCCCCTGCCATGTATTTAGGGTTCCAGTAAAACAACTAATTATCCACAATGTCCTGTTAATATTAGGTGCTTCTTTCTTCTCTGTTGTTTCTCTTTGTTTATGCTCAGAATTCCTTCTTCTCCATGCCTGCTTTTAGCTCTTTATCTTACAATCATCATCTGAGATTGAGCTCAGAAATCACTTTCTTCATGAATCTTACCTTGTTTTTCTTGCAGGCAGACTATCCTTATTCTTTTATCTCAATAACAACTCATATATCTTAATCATTGCATTTATTATTGCTTGCTATGATTATTTACTCAATGACTATAGATTATGGACAGTAATGACTCATATTCACTGCTAAGTTTGCCTAATCTAACATGCATATACATTCTATTTTTTTTATTTAACATTTCCTTACAAACATGTTTTTTTTATTGTCTTTATTATTAAATCATAGCTGTGTACAATAGTGCAATCAAGGGGTACATGTGCTCGTTTCATATACAATCTGAACTATTTTCATCAAACTGATTAACATAGCCTTCCTGGCATTTTCTCAGTTATTATATGAAGACATTGGTATTCTGCATTTAGTAAGGTTCTCCTGTACCCTTCTAAGATGCACCATAGGTGTAGCCCCACCAATTACCCTCCTGCCACTCCAATCTAACCCACATTGGTCTAGCCCCACCCCTCCCCTCCCTTACCCCTTTCCCCATATTCTTGTGCTATAGTTGGGTTATACCCTTCATATGAAAGCTATAAATTAGCTTCATAGTAGGGCTGAGTACATTGGATACTTTTTTTCTGTTCTTGAGATACTTTGCTAAGAATATGTTCCACCTCCATCCATGTAAACATGAAAGAGACAAGTCTCCATCTTTCTTTAAGGCTGCTTAATAGTCCATGGTATACATATACCACAATTTATTAATCCATTCATGGGTTGATGGGCACTTGGGCTTCTTCCATACCTTAGCAATTATAAATTGGGCTGCAATGAACATTGTGGCACAGATGTCTTTGTTGTAATGTGATTTTTGGTCTTCCTGGTATATACCTAGTAAAGGAATTATAGGATCTAATGGCAGATCAATTTTTAGATGTCTAAGTATTCTCCAAACATCCTTCCAAAAAAAACGTATTAGTGTGCATTCCCACCAGCAGTCTAGAAGTGTTCCCTTTTCTCCACATCCATACCAACATCTCTGGTTTTTGGATTTTTTTATGTGGGTTAATCTTACTGGAGTTGAGTGATATCTCAAAGTAGTTTTGATTTGCATTTCTCTGATGATTAATGATGGTGAGTATTTTTCATGTGTCTATAGGCCATGCACCTGTCTTCTTTAGAAAAGTTTCTCTTCAAGTGTCTTGCCCATCCTGAAATGGGATCACTTGTTCTTTCCTTGCTAATACATTTGAGTTCTCTGTGGATTCGGGTTATTAAACCTTTGTCAGAGGCATAATCTGCAAATATTTTCTCCCATTCTGAGGGCGGTCTACTTCCTATACTTACTATGTTCTTGGCTATACAGAAGCTCTTTAGTTTGACCAGGTCCCAGTAGTGTATCTTTGATACTGCTTCAATTGCCTGGGGAGTTCTCCTCATAAAATATTCACCCAAGCCAATTCCTTCAAGAGTTTCCCCTGCACTTTCTTCTAGAATTTTTATAGTTTCATGTCTTAAGTTTAAATCTTTAATCCAGTGAGAATCTATCTTAGTTAATGGTGAAAGGTGTGGGTCCAGTTTCAGTCTTCTACAGGTCATTAGCCAGTTCACCCAGCACCGTTTGCTAAATAGGGAGTCTTTTCCCCATTGAATGTTTTTAGTTGGCTTGTCAAAGAGCAAGTAATGGTAAGTAGCTGGATTCATCTCTTGGTTCTCTATTCTGTTCCAAACATCTATCTCTCTGTTTTTGTGCCAGTACCATGCTGTTTTGATCACTATCAATTTACAGTACAGTCTCAGGTCTGGCAGTGTGATTCCTCCTGCTTTGTTTTTATTTCTGAGTAATGTCTTCGCTATTCGAGGTTTTTCTGATTCCACATAAAATAAAGTATTATTTTTTTCGAGATCTTTAAAATATGACAATGGAGCTTTAATAGGAAGTGCATTAAAATTGTATATTGCTTTGGGTAGTATGGACATTTTAACAATGTTGATACTTCCCAGCCATGAGCATGGTGTGTTTTTCCATTTGTTAACATTTTCAGCTATTTCCTTTCTTAGAGTTTCATAGTTCTTTTTATAGAGATCTTTCACATCCTTTGTTAGGTAAACTTGGAGGGGTGCCTGCCCCCCTACCAAAGCAAGTGACATGGCCTCAGATGCTCCCGAGGAACGTTGCCCTAAGATGGAAAAAAATTCTTTATCTGTGGACATGCCCGGGCTAGTAAGAACAATCAGTTCAGATGTTCACAGAAAGGAAGTAACCGGAGGGCTTCGCAGAGTGAAGCTGGGGTTTGGGCACTTGCAGAGGTTACGGGAAGAGGTACTCTGTCCTTTTCTCTTTTTAGAAAATGGCCATTCTTCAAATTTTGAGGAATTTGTCAGACAGAACAGACTGCCAGACACCATTGTGGTTAAGCCTGTAGCAACATGTTGAGAAAATGTGTTCAATTTAGATTATATATGTATCCAGCAGCATCTGTGCTGAACAGAGAATTTTAATGGTAGCTTCTGCTGTTTCATCATTATTAATTCCTTTTTCTACTTCTATACTTTTATTGGATCAGTGTGTATAAAAACACCCAATAAACGTGGGTTGTCACTGAGTGCCCAAGTGAGCACCAGTCTTCCTTTCAACAATCATTTTGTGGGCAGCACTTCCTCTGTGTCTCCGAATCAGTTAAGTTCCATGGTCAACTACATAAACTCCCAAATATTTCATCTTCTTTGGCACTACTGTGAAAGGAATAGGTTCTTTGACTGTTTTTTCAGCTTGGCTTTTCTTGGTATATATAAAGGCTACAGATTTATGAGTGTTGATTTTGTAGCCTGAGACATTGCTCTATTCCTTTATCTCTTCTAAAAGTTTTTTAGTGGAATCCCTGGTGTTTTCCAGATATAAAATCGTATCATCTGCGAAGAGGGAGTGTTTGATCTCTTCTGACCCTATGTGGATACCCTTGATTACCTTTTCTTCCCTAATTGCAATGGCTAAAACTTCCATTACAATGTTGAAGAGCAGAGGAGATAATGGGAAATCTTGCCTGGTGCCTGATCTAAGTGGAAATGATTTCAGTTTAACTCCATTTAATACGATATTGGCTTGGGTTTGCTATAGATGGCCTTTATTAGTTTAAGAAATGTCCCTTCTATACCCATTTAATTAAGTGTTCTGATTATGAAGGGATGCTGGATATTGTCAAAAGTTTTTGCTGCATCAATTGATAGAATCATATTGTCTTTATTTTTTAATTTGTTTACATGCAGAATTAATTTATAGACTGACGTATATTTAACCAGCCTTGAGACCCTGGGATAAAGCCCACTTGGTCATGGTGTATAATTTGTTTGATGTGTTGTTGGATTCTGTTTGTTAGGATCTTGTTGAATATTTTTGCATCAATATTCATTAGGGTTATTGGTCTATAATTTTCTTTTCTTGTTGGATTTTACCCTGGTTTAGGGATCAAGGTGATGTTTGCTTCATAGAATGTATTGGACAGTATTCCTTCTTTTTCTACATTTTGGCAGAGGTTTAATAATATAGGTACTAGTTCTTCTTTAACGGAGAACTTTTAAAGGTTTGGTAGAATTCTGATGTGAAGCCATCTGGTCCTGGGATTTTCTTTTTAGGGAAATTTTGTATTGTTAATGCTATTTCAGAACTTGATATAGACCTGTCAGCATTTTCACTTCATTCTGGCTAAGTCTTGATAGGTGTCATGGTTCCAAGTATTGGTCAATTTCCTTCAGATTTTCATATTTCTGAGAGTAAAGTTTCTTGTAATATTTGTTAAGGATTTTTTAAATTTATGAGAGTTCTGTTGTAATTCCATCTTTACCTTTTCTGATTGATGAAATTAGAGATTTTACTCTTTTTTTCCTGGTTAAGTTAGCCAAAGGTTTATCTATTTTATTGACCTTTCCAAAAGCCAACTTTTTGATTTATTGATCTGTTGTATAATTCTTTTGTTTTTAATTTCATTTAATTCTGCTCTAATTTTGGTTATTTCTTTTCTTCTGCTGGGTTTGAGGTTGGAATGTTCTTCCTTCTCCACTTGCTTAAGATTTCCCATTAACTTCCTCTCTTCCCTTTCTCTTGAGGAAGGCTTGCAGTACTTTAAATGTCCCTCTTAGGACTGCCTTTGCAATATGCCAGAGGTTCTGGTAATTCGTGTCATCATTGTCATTTTGTTCCAAAAAATTGGTAATTTCCTTCTTAATCTCCTCTATGACCTATCTATCTATCATTCATCATAAGGTTATTTATTTTCCATGTTTTTATATGAGTATGAAGATTCCTGTTGTTATTGACTTCAACTTTTATTCTATGATGGTCAGAGAAGATGCAAGAATAATTTCTATTTTATTAAATTTCTGAGGTTAGAGTTGTGACCTAGGATGTGATTGATTTTGGAGTATGTTCCATGGTCTGATGCGAAGAATGTGCACTCAGTTTTGTTTGGATGAAATTTTCTGTAGATGTCTGTTAAATCCAGATGTTGAATGGTTAAGTTTAAATCTAAAATTTCTTAGCTTAGCTTCTTTTTGGAGGATCTATCCAGCATTGATAAAGGGGTATTGAAATCTCCAACTACTATGGAGCTGGAGCAAATCAAGTTGCTCATGTCTGTTAGTTTCTCTTATAAATTGAAGCACATTCTGGTTGGGTGCAAAAATATTAATAATTGAAATCTCATCATATTGAGCATTACCTTTAACAAATATGAAACGTCCATCCTTATCCTTCCTTATTTTGGTTGGTTAAAGCTATTGTATCTGTGAACAGGATTGCAACACCTGCTTTTTTCTGCTTTCCATTTGCCAGGAGTGTAGATGACCATCCCCTCACCTTGAGTCTATAGTTATCTTTTAAGGTACGATGAGATTCTTGTATGCAGCAGATATCTGGCCTGAGTTTTTGTATCCAGTCAGCCAACCTGTGCCTCTTTAGAAGATAATTTAAACCATTCACATTAATCGAGACTATTGATAAGCCTTTCAAAAGTTTGGTGGACATTTTTAATCCGTTCATGTGAAATTTGGAATTGATCAAAAGTTTATGAGTGAGTTTGATTTTGTGGTGGAGAATTGCACTGGTAATTATGGAGGATAGGTCTGAGGATATCCTGGAGAGCTGGTTTAATTACGGCAAATTTCTTCAATATGTGGATGTCATTAAAGTATTTAATTTCTCCATCATGAATGAAACTCAGTTTAGCTGGATACAGGATCCTGGGTTGAAAGTTATTTTGTTATAGGAGATTGAAAATCGATGACCACCCTCTTCTAGCTTGAAAGGTTTCAGCAGAGAGATCTACAGTTATTCTAATGTTCTTCCCTTTGTAGGTTATGGTTTTCTCACGTCTGGCTGTTTTCAGTTTTTTCTCCTTCATATTAGCTTTAGTGAAATTGATTATGATGTGTCTGGGGGATGACTTATTCGGGTTGAGTCATGCTGGAGTTCTGAAACTGTCTCCTATTTGGATTTCAGAATCTCTTGGCATGTCTGGAAAGTTCTCTTTCATAATCTTTCAAAGAAGAGACTCTATGTCTTGTGAAGCCACTTCGTCGCTTTCAGGAATCCCTATGAGATGAATATTGATTTTCTTTGAATTATTCCAGAACTCTCTGAGAGTGATCTGTTTTTGCCTTCCATTTCTCTTCCTTTTTTGAGGTTTGGGAGCATTCAAAAGCTTTGTCTTCAATGTCAGAAATCCTTTCTTCTGCTTGCTCCATTCTGTTACTGAGGGAGTCTACTGTATTTCTCAGATCTTTGAGGGCTGCAGCTTCTTGTCTCAATGTGTCAAAATCTTTGGTCATTTTGTCTTTTAATTCATTGAATTTGGACTACTGCTTGAAATTATAATTCCATCTTTTCCTCCATTCTGTTGATTTCATTTTCTATCCAGATTATGAATTCGATTTCTGACATCTCAGTCATTTGTTTATGCATAGGATCTTGTGCTGTGTCTGCCTTGTTGTTCCTTGAAGGAGTTGATTTACTCTGATTATTCATATTGCCAGAATTTTTCCTTCAATTTCACCCCATGATTGTTTTTCATTGTTGCCTCTGGCCATCCTCCAAGTTAGGGAGGTGTCTCTCCAAGATTAGACCTCGGTGGGATCACTCTATTGTTGCTGTAACTTTATAGGCAGTGACCCTGTATAGTTCCTCTGGGACTGCCCCAGCCAGGGAATTCTGGCTGGGGGAGCAGCTCTGGAGTGTGGAACCCCAGAACCAGCTGCAGGGTGAGGGATGGTTCACACAGTTCTGGGATTGCCAGGTGTCCAGTGACTTTGGCAAAAAGAGCCCATGGCTCCAACAGTCTCTGGCCAGGAAAATGGCTCCACACAGAGTCAGGGAGGCTTCTGGAGGGAGGGCCCCATCCGGTGGTTTCCGGAGCCCCTGACCAGATGGGGAGGGCCATTGCAGAGGCAGGGAGGGTACTGGATGGAGGACGCAGGTTGCGTGGCTCTGGGAGTCTCTGGCCTAATGCTGGCATGCTGAAGCCCAGCAGGTGCAGGTTGTGGAGTCACGCCATCACCGGCAGAATCCCAGGAAGGGGCAGTGGATGGGTACCAGCCCCCCAACCAAAGCAAGTGACATGGTCTCAGGTGCTCCCCAAGGAATGTTGCCCTAAGATGGAAGAACTTCTTTATCTGTGGATATGCCCAGGCTAGAACAATCAGTTAGTTCACAGAAGGAAGTAACTGGATGGCTTTGCAGGGTGAAGCTGGGGTTAGGAACTTGCAGAGGTTACAGGAAGAAGTACTTTGTCCTTTTCTCTTTTTATTTATGGCTATGCTTCAAGTTTTGGGGAACTTATCAGACATAACAGACAGCCAGACACCATTATGGTTAAGCTTGCAGCATAATGTTGAGAAAGTATGTTCAATTTAGATTAACAATATCCAGCAGCATTTGTGCTGAACAAAGAATTTTCATGGTAGCTTCTGCTGTTTCATCACTATTCATTCTGTTTTCTATTTCTATACTTTTATTTGATCAGTGTGTATAAAAACACCTAATAAACGTGGGTTGTCACTGAGTGCCTGAGCAAGCACCAGTCTTCCTTTCAGCATTCATTTTGTGTGCAGTACTTCCTCTGGGTCCCTGATTAGTTAAATTCTGAGGTCGACTACATCTGGCACAGCAAGCAGGGTCATCAGCTGGACCAAGCCTGCTTGAATTGTCCCCTGAACTTCTGCTCAGCGACCTTGCGGTAAGAATTACTGGGAACTCACAAAATCAAAAGGTTACTACTGGGCTGAAGTACCCAGGACTTTTGACATATATATTTGAAAGGAACATTAAAAATGGGTAATACAAGTTCTAAAGAGGAAGAGTATAATCATTTGTTAAAATCTTTGTTAGAGTCCATAGGAGTTTATGTTAAAAATCAAACTTTTTGCCATCTTTTTTCAACTGTTCATGAATGTTGTTATTGGTTTTCTCCTAAGTCTCACCATCAGTTAAATCTCTCCACATGGGAGGATGTGGGAGAGAATATGAAAAGGTCTCATCACCAATATTATTGGTGCAGATGTTTGGATGGCATATAATTTGATTAAAATTGTTTTGTAGATCTTTGTTAACAGCAAAAAAACACAAACCCAAATTGATGGTGATATTTCCAGTGTTCTTAAACCTGAGTGTGAACCAACAGGACCTGATTTGTCTAAATTGTCTATTAAGGAGAACAAAATTGAAACTAACTGTGAGGATGACATTCCTCCTCTTGAGGGAGCAGTGGGCAAGGGTGATTTGCCTCTTTCTACCTCACGGCAGTCTTTACAAGAAAAAATGTCTAGTTTAAGGGATTTCATTAGAGAATGTAATGAATTAATTGAAGGGGCTAGACATAAAACTTCTGTGCCTTTGGCGCCATCTACTGACATGCCTTTTCCATTGCCTCTACCTCCTTCTTTTCCACCTACTGTTGTGCCTGAAGGGTCAAAAGTTTTTCATAAAGGACCTAAATCATTGCAGTCTCTACTCCCTTTTCTGGATATGTATAAACAGCTCTATCCTGTTTCTAACTGATTTCCATATGCCCCCCCTTATGCATATAGGAGTGTGGAGACTTCCAGAACGGTGCATAGAGTTAACTTTCCTAGCCCACAATATTTAAGAATTCTCCATGAGCCAAAGACATAAATTGGGCCAGTCCTCTTTTGACCAAGACATAGGAATTATTATGCCAGTAACTCAAGTGGCAGCCAGAAGAGCAGGCAAAGCTGCTCAAGCCAGTCCTGCCCCAGCTGGCCAGGTCCAGTATGCAGAAGTAGATCTTACATTTCTTAAATCTATGAAAGATGCTATTGTAGCATATGGACCTAATGCACCATTTACTCAGGACTTGTTAAGGTCCTATTGTGGGGATTGATTTCTGACACCTAGAAGCTGGGAGAGACTCACTGAAATGGCCTTATCCCTGGCACAGTACTTGCAATTTGTTTCTTGGTAGAATAAAAAGGCTAAGTTGAGGAATGATAGTAATCCTGATCTTTCTTATGACCAAATGACAGGAAATGGAGAGTACAGAAGGCATGATAAACAGCTAGATTTGACTTATGAGACACTGATTATAATTAGAGATGTTTGTCTCCATGCCTGGGTTCAATTAGATGATCCTGGGGAAAGGAAAATTCTTTACCAAGATCATTCAGGGTCCCAGTGAGCCTTATGTTGAGTTTCTTGCAATGCTCCATGCTGCCATTAAATGGGAAGTTCCATTTTTGTACAGCAATCATTACAAAAATTAACTCTACAATTTCCAGATGGCATTTATTATCATTATATGGATGATATTTTGTTTGCCCATCCAGATGAGTCTGTTTTAAATAATATAATTCAATCTGCTTGCATTTTATTTGAAAAATATGGTCTCCATGTTTCCAATGAGAAAATTCAAAGATCAGACCCATGGAGTTATCTAGGATGTTATATTACAGCTCAAAAGATAATTCCACAAAAAGTACAGATTACAAGAGATTCTTTAAAAACTCTGAATGATTTCCAAAAACTGTTAGGAGATATTAATTGGGTCCGTCCCTCCTTAGGAATTCCTACATATTCCTTGACTCATTTATTTTTATTATTAGAGGGGAGACTCCAACCTTAATATCCTGAAACAATTACTCCCGAGGCTGAAAAGGAGTTACAATGGTTAGAGAAACATGTACATAGTGACCAGTTGGATAGAATTATTGAAAATAGAGATTTCATTTTATATATTTCTCCATCTGAACATTCCCCTACGAGATTGTTGGCTCAACAAACTGCATTTATTGAATTATATTTCCTACCACATAAGGCCACTAAAAAACTACAGCCTTATGTTCAAAAAATTGCTAGTATTATTATAAAGGGTCAACTCAGGTTCAGACAGCTTATAGGTCAATACCCTGAAAAAATCATGGATCCTTTAACTAATAAACAAATTTCTGATCTGTTCATCCTATCCCAGGATTGGCAAATTGCTCTAGCTGATTACTTAGGGGAAATTGATAATAATTACCCTCGGGACAAAAAAATCAATTTCTATAGAAAATATCATGGATTCTTCCTAATGTAATTTCCCCCACTCCTATTACTGGAGCTCAAAATTGTTTTACTGATGCTAACAAAGAAGGCAGAGCTGGATATGTCTGTGGAACTATTAATAAAGTCTTATAATACCCTTATAAATCTGTTCAAAAGGCTGAATTGTCTACCATCATTTTACTCTTAGAAGATTTTCCTGATACTTTATTAAATATAATAACAGACTCTAATTATTCTGCATATGCTGTGCAACATATTGAAACCACCACCCTCTCTGATGATAGGACCGATTTGTATTCCTTATTTCGTAAATTGCAGAATTTAATTAGAAATAGAACAGCTCAAATTTATATAACCATATTAGAGCTCATATAAATGTCCCTGGTCCTTTAACTATGGGTAATGACACAATTGATACTTTAATTGGTACAATCCAAAAAGCACAAGAGGAGCATGCTTCATCATAATAATGCCTCTTCACTTAAGCATAAATACTCCATAACATAGAGAGAAGCAAAAGGCATTATTAGAGCATGTCGTACATGTCAAGTCATAAGAGCTCCTCATTTATCAATGGGAGTAAATCCCAGAGGAAATAAACCAAATAAATTATGGCAAATGGATGTAACTCAATATGCTGAATTTGATAACAGTAAATTTATTCATAATTCAATTGATACTTTTTCTCACTTTTCTTGGGCCACAGCTTTAACATAAGAAAAAGCTGATGCAGAATAACTGGGCACTTATTAGAAGCTTTTGCTGTTATGGGAGTACCTGAAACTATTAAAATGGATAATTGGTCAGCATATATTTCTACTAAGTGCCAACAATTTTTTCAAGCATATAAAATTAAACATGTTAAGGGAATACCTAGAAATAGTACAGGACAAGCTATTATTGAAAGGCAAAATAGAACATTAAAAGAAATGCTTTTTAAACAGAAAAGGGGAGTAGGATATAATACTACACCCAGAAACAGAATACATTCAGCTCTTTTTACTTTAAATTTTTTAAATTCAAATATAGAAGGTAACACACCAGCTTCACAGCAATGGATTAAGGAAGTTACAACTCCATTAAATCAACCTATATATTATAAGCATGTTGTTAAAGGAGAATGGGTTCCTGAGGTAGTTGTTTGTTGGGAAGAGGGTATGCTTATCTCTCCTCAGGAAATAATGAATTCTGGCTACCAGACAAACTCATAAAACTCAGAAATGATTCTCCACTCATGTCACCAAGCACAAATGCATCGAACCAGGAACCTAACAGCCAGGATGTCATCATTAATCCTGGAGGAACAGCGCAATTATCTGGCTTTTCCTCAACACCTGGTTCCTCAAAAATTGGAGAATCCAACGAAACTGCAGTCCAACAACTCAAGTGATATGGAGAGGGCTCTCACAAACATGCCAGGAGGTACGGTCCAAATTAAGGATGAGCAATCACCCTCTGAACACTATGACCTTGTTTCTTGCTGTACTTGCATTATTGAGCACACAGGTAAGTGCCCAAACTTACACTTATTGGAGTTATGTATCAAAGTCTCCTTTACTAAAAGGGGTATCTTGGTATGAACCATCTGTCTCCATATATGTTAATGAAAGTTCCTAGCTCCCTGGCTCTTACGATGATAGAGGTCCATTTAAACCTGAGGAGGAGGGTACTATAATATTCAATTATTCTATTGGAGTTACTGGACCTCCTATTTGCATAGGCCCTCAGCCCCCTTGTGTGGCATTTGGGCCTCAGCAGCGGGTCAGTTTAAGAAAGGGAACTTCTAGTTATTATTCATTGACTACTATGACATTTACTTTAACTATTCATAAACCTTTGTCTCATTTACCTCATTGTAAACCCCATTTTTTTTGGATACTAATGAGTGGATACATTGGACTAAATGTTGAAGTGATTACTTATATCTCTTAAGACAAACAAGGTTTGGCCTTATAATAGATTGGAGACCTCTAGCATATGTGTCTAAAAATCTGGGCCAGGATTGAGTAATTTGACACATGAAAGAAACCATACAGATATTCGTTATTCCTCTTCAAAAGAATTCATGTGGCATGAAAGTGGATTTTGACCACCTTCTCCTGGGATTGTTGGATATCCTCCACAGTCAGATTTATGGAAGATAGGCATGACTCTTTTTGGGCTACACCATGGAAAGGACCATACACACATAAAATACTGTAGCAGGGGCGACGCTCCACTATGTGCTCCATTTTAAATGGAGGGAAGCACATTTTACAAAAGCATGTGTTAAGCTACCATTTGTATGCCTGGTTGGAGATGTCAGTTAGAATGAAAAACTCAGTGAAATTAGCTGTCCAGGAAGGTGTCGATTATTTACTTGTTTTTGTTTGTTTGTTTGTTTTGTTTTGTTTTGAGACAGAGCCTCAAGCTGTCACCCTGGATAGAGTGCCGTGGCATCACAGCTCACAGCAACCTCCAATTCCTGGGCTTAAGTGAGTCTCCTGCCTCCACCTCCCAAGTAGCTGGGACTACAGGAGCCTGCCACAACACCCAGACATTTTTTTGGTTGCAGCCATCATTGTTGTTTGGTGGCTTGGGCTGGATTTGAACCTGCCAGCTCAGGTGTATGTGGCTGGCACCTTAGCCTGTTGAGCCACAGGTGCCGAGCCTATTTACTTGTTTTAATATATCCATGAGAATTGATTTTTCCCAAGATGGGATCTTTTTACTCTAGGTCAGGACAGGAATTTGGCTTCCAGTGAAGATGATGCACCCATGGGAGGAGTCCCTTGCCATTTCCATCTTAGCCTACCTCACCCAGAAGCTGACGAAGAGGACAAAGGGATTTATCAATCTTCTGACAGCAGCCATTCTTGGGATTATAGTCATCACCGCCTCTGCAGCCACTGCTGGAATAGCTTTGACTGAATCTGTTAAAACGGAAAAATTTGTTTCTAATTGGCAAAAGATGCTGAGAAACTTTGGATTTCTCGGAAGCAAATTGATATTGAGATACATAATGAATTAAGAGATTTAGAACAGTGATTTTATTAGGTGATCAATTATATAGTTTAGAGAAACAAATTAAAGTTAAAATGTAATTGGAATGTAACTTCTTATTGCATGAAACTTTGTAATGAAACTTTGTTTCCATGGACTAAGGTTAGAAAACATTTGTTGAATCATGAAAATTTGACTGCTGATATAATTGAGTTACAACACCAAGTATATTTAATTTTTGAGCAAAAATTGGAACAAATTAATGGAGATGAAATTCTGAAAGGAATTTTGGAAGGAATAGCTCAATTGAATCCTATTGATAAGATTCATACTTTGTTTGAAACTTTTGTTCTTATTTTGTTTGATTGGGTTTATCCTTTATATGATAACTAAAAAATTGATACAAGTTAAACAAAGCAGTGACAGGAATGCTGCTGTCTTTTTGGCCTTGACAGCAGTGCAAACTAATAAATAAAAAGGGGGGAATAGAGGGGTACTGGCCCTCCAACCAAAACAAGTGACATAGCCTCATCCACTCCTTGAGGAACATTGCCTTAAGATGGAAAATCTTCTTTCTCTGAGAACATGCCCAGGCTAGTAAGAACAGTCAGTTAAATTTTCACAGAAAGGAATGTTACCAGAGGGCTTCGCACAGTTGCAACTGGGGGCTGTGCACCTGCAGAGGTTGCAGGGAGCTGTACTTTGTTCCTTTTGCCTTTTAGCAAATTCTCCTTCCTTAGTTTTAGGGTACTAATCAAACAGAACAGACAGCAAGGTGCCCATGTTTTTAAGCCTTGAGCAAAGTGTTGAGCTAAGTGTTCTCAATTTAGATTAACTATGTAAGTGTCCCAGCAGCATATGTGCAGGAATTTTTATGGCAGTTTCTATGATTTCACCATTATTTGTTCCTTTTTCTATTTCTCTACCTTTTTTTGACCAGTGTTATGCATAAAAAACACCCAATAAATGTGGGTAATCACTGAGCGCCTGATTGAGCCTCATTCTCCCTTTCATGATATTCATTTTCTCTGCAGTGCTTTCCTCTGTGTCTCTGAACATCTAGTTCCATGGGCAACAACACCACATCTCTCTCCTCTAACAAAAATTGACTCTCACTAGATAAAGGACTTAAACTTAAGACGTGAAACTATAAAAATGCTTTAAGAGAGGAAATACTTGAAAAAATTGGCATGGGAGAATACTTTATGAGGAGGATACCCCAGGCAATTGAAGCAACATCAAAAATACATTACTGAGATGTGATCAAATTTAAAGCTTCTGCACTGCCAAGAACACTTTAAGTAAAGCAAATACAGCCCTCAGAATGTGAGAGGATTTTTGCAAGTTATATTTCCAACAAAGGTTAGTAACCAGAATACACAGAGAACTCAAACTAATTAATAAGGAAAGAACAAATGATCCCATTTTATTGTGGGCAATACACATGAACAGAAGCATCTCTGAAGGAGACAGGTACCTGGTCTACGGACACATGAAAAAATGCTCATCATTTTTCATCATCAGAAAAATGCAAACCCAAACCACTCTGAGATACCATCTAACTCCAGTAAGTGAAGCCCACATCACAAAATCTGAAAACTACAGAAGTTGGCATGGATATGGAGAAAAGGAAGCACTCTGGCACTGCTGGTAGGAATGTAAGCTAGTACATTCCTTTTGGAAGGAAGTTTGGAGAACGCTTAGGGATCTAAATGTAGACCTGCTGTTTGATCCTGCAATTCCTCTTCTAGGTGTATATCCAAAGGACCAAAAATCATTTGGCAATAAAGATATTTGCACCAGATTGTTCATTGTAGCTCAATGCATAATAACCAAGTCATGGAAGAAGCCCAACTGCTCATCCACCCATGAATGGATTAATAAATTGTGGTATATGTATGCAGTGTTAAAAAATGGAGACTTTACCTCTTTTATGTTTACAAGGATGGAGCTGGAAAATATTCTTCTTAGTAAAGTATCTCAGGAATGGAAAAAAACATATCCAAAGTACTCAGTACTACTATGACAGCAATTTATAATCACTCACACTTGCATATGAAAAATGAAACACAATGATAGCCTAGTATGAAGGGTGAAATGGGAGGGAGAGGAAAAAGGTGGGGTGGGTTGATAGAGGGCAGGTTAGTAGGGAGACCACACCTATGGAGCATATTGCAAGTACAAGTTGGATCTATAAGTTGTAGAACACAAATGTCTTAATGCTGTAACTGGGTGAATGAGGTGAAGGCTATGTTGATTAGTAGAATGTAAGCACTCCAATTTGTATAAATAATCAACACATTGAATCCCATAATGGCATAAATGTATTCATGATCTATGCACAAATAACAATAAAAAATAAATTAAAAAAAATTAACATTTGTGCCTCCTACCAGAATGCTCCTTGATTTAAAAACAAAGCCTGATGGATCTGAACAATATTATATCCTCCTGCAGCATAGTAATTGGATATTTAAAAACCCCTTTGGCAGGGGGAGGAGCCAAGATGGAGGTCTGTAGCCAGCTTTCCACGGAGGCTCCCATCTAGAAGAATTAAAGGACAGAAATTTAGCAAGAAAGCCAATAGTTTGGATCTGAGCCAAAAGAGAAGGTTGAAGAACGTACATCAACACTGCTGGGGTGACCTGTGACCCCAAGGATACAAACAAAAGGTACAGAACACATTGCCAAGCAGACAGGAGTCCCCTCCCCCCATGAAAACAGCTCACAGTATACTCCATACCTCCATACAAACAAGCAGGCAGAGTTCAGATGTCCTCCCACTCTACTCCACGGGAGAAACCCTCTAAAAACTAGGCCTCCTTTCCCAACTAGGGTTCTATGGCACTCTACTACCAGGCATAAAACTATAAAACTGTATATATTCTCTACGTACAAGTTTGAACTCCTGGCACTCCCCTCCACTCTCCCCCCGAGGTCTGGAGGCCTGTCCCCCACGGAGTCCAGATTCTTGGACATTTTATCAAGGGTTGTTGACATGGCACAGGCTGTTGCTGAACTGTGCTGATTTTCCGGCTCAGGAGTGGTGAGGGGGGAGTGAGCTGAGAGGTGGCTGAACTGGAAAGGTGATCCCCTGAGGCATGGAGCAGCCAGAGCAATGGCTGTGGGGCTTGCACCCCGGGGATGTTTTGAGGAGACACTTCCAGCCTCTCTGGATGGCCAGGGGAAGCTGGGCGACTTCTCATGGCAGCCACCAGGCTCTGGCAACCAAGGCGTGTGAAGGATATGCCTGAGGCAGTGGTACTAGCTGGATGGAGTTCAGGGATTAGAATATGCTTAGAGTCAGCCAACTCCCAGGGTGGAGGCTACTCTACTTAGCTTCAGATGCACCTGGTCCTCAGGAGATGAAAGCTGAGACAAAGGGCTGGAACTCACAGACTGAGTCAGACCTATTTGCAGCCCACCGTTTGATCAGGGGAAAATAGCTGTGACAGAAACAAATTCTGTGAACTTGTTCTGTTCTATCAGCAACATCAATCAGGGACAGGGCCAGAACTGAGTGAATCGCCCCAGCCTTTATCAAGTACCCAGTTTGTCAGGCTTCACCTCCCCCTGCCAAACAGTGACAGGGAGTGGTGGACTGGCTGAGGAGCCACAGACCTCCCTGTGACCCAGGCAGGTGGAAACCTCTGAGGGAGGATGGGACTCAGGTGTCTCAACTTGAAGAACTGTCAGGAACTGGGCTGAGCACAGTCTTGGCCAGCCATACAGAGGAGAGTTCTGCCTGCAACAGAGTAGTCATGGAATTGTCTTCTGTTGTGCTCAGGTTTGAGTTTTGAGAATTTGTCTAAATATTCCTTGGAGACAACTCCTCACCTGCTTGCTGAGGCCAGAAAATGACATGAGAGAGACAAAAGATGCTGACAAATGCAGATCACAGCCTGCAGGATTACCACTGACTGGGTGTGACAGAGGGGCAAGGTGGGGAAGGAGGCATCAACTTTCCCAGACTAATCTACTTGCTGGGGTGGGAGGGCCTCCTGAGCTCACAGAGCACCGGAGCGAGTTATACTAGCGTTTCCAGAAGATCCCTGCTATCTAGTTGCCAGAGACTTTTTAACTCTTCCATTTGAGACCGGTGCTGGCTGGGACAATTGATTGTGACCTCTTCAACTGCGCCAATCATCTGAGGACTTTCCAAAGTAGTACCCTGGGTGTGTGGTAGTGGGAAGGTTTGATTTTGCCTTTCTAATTATTGCCTGTGGGGGGTGCAGGGAATTACCTGCTGGTATTTCTCCACAGCTCAGATTTCAATCAAGAGTAACTGATTCTCTAGGTTAAGACAAGACCAGGTGAAAATAAGACAGAGCCACTTAACCCCGCCACATCAAGAAGGTCCTCAGTTTTGCAAGCAGTAGCACTGTATGGGTCCTTGGCAAAACTCTAGGGGAAAAGGTACAGACACCAGTCCCAGCTTTCAAGCAAAGGACTGGCAAATCACTATTCCTAGAACCCCCAACCCAACTTGTCTTTATCTACTCAGCCAGTGTAAAATTAATAATGGGGCAGAATCAAGGGAAAAGCTCTGGAAACATGAACAACCAGAGTAGATCAACCCCCCCAAAGAAAAATTTGGTGGACACAAATGATGATCCTATGCATCAACAGATGGCTGAGATGTCAGAAATTGAATTCAGAATTTGGATTGCAAATGAGATTAATAAAATAGAGGAAAAGGTGGATTTAGAAATTCAGGGTGCATTTTAAAAATTGTTTCAAGAAGTCAAAGAATTCAAAGACCAAATGACCAAAGATTTTGACACATGGAGACAAGAAGTTACAGCCCTCAAAGATCTGAGAAACGCAATAGAATCCCTCAGCAACAGTATGGAGCAAGCAGAAGAAAGGATTTCTGACATTGAAGACAAAGCTTTCGAACACTCCCAAACCTATAAAGAGTAAGAGAAATAGAAGGCAAAAATGGATCATTCTCTTACACAGCTCTGGGATAACTCTAAGAAAACCAGTATTTGCCTTATAGGGATCCCTGAAAATGATGAAGTGGCGGGACAAGGCACAGAGTCTCTTCTTTATGAGATTATGAAAGAGAATTTTCCAGACATGAAAAGAGATTCTGAAATTCAGATAGCGGACAGTTTCAGAACCCCAGCATGACTCAACCTGAATAAGACATCCCCTAGGCACACCATAATTAAGTTCACTAAAGTTAATATGAAGGAGAAAATTTTGAAAGCAACCAGACATGAGAAAGCTATAACTTACAAGGGGAAGAATATTAGCTTAACTGCAGATCTCTCTGATCAAACCTTTCAAGCTAGAAGGTTAAAAGTCATCAACTTTTTTTTTATTTTTTTATTTTTGTAGAGACAGAGTCCCACTTTATCGCCCTGGGTAGAGTGCCGTGGCATCACACAGCTCACAGCAACCTCCAGCTCTCGGGCTTAAGTGAGTCTCTTGCCTCAGCCTCCCTAGTAGCTGGGACTACAGGCGCCCACCACAGCGCCTGGCTATTTTTTTGTTTTGCAGTTCGGCCGAGGCCGGGCTTGAACCTGTCACCTTCGGTACATGGGGCCGGCGCCCTACTTGCTGAGCCACAGGAGCCGCCCAAAGTCATCAACTTTTAATCTCCTAAAACAAAATAACTTTCAACCCAGGATCTTGTATCCAGTTAAACTGAGTTTCATTTATGATGGAGAAATTAAATACTTTAATGACATCTACATGTTGAAGAAATTTCCTATAACTAAACCAGCTCTCCAGGATATTCTCAGACTATTCTCCCTAATTACCAGTGTAATCCTCCAACGCAAATTTAAACTCATCCAGAAACTTTATCAAAGTTCAACTTCCAAAGCAATGAAAAGATTAAAAATGCCCACTAGATTTTCTCAAGATGTATTAATATTTTCAATTAATGTGAATGGTTTAAATTGTCCTCTAACGAGGCATAGGTTGGCTGACTGGATACAAAAACTCAGGCCAGATATCTGCTACATACAAGAATCTCATCTTACATTAAAAGATAAATATAGACTCAAGGTGAAGGGATGATCATCTATATTCCAGAAAAATGGAAAACAGAAAAAAGCAGGCATTGCAATCTTATTTGCAGATACAATAGGCTTTAAATCAACCAAAGTAAGGAAGGATAAAGATGGACATTTCATATATGTTACAGGCAATACTCAATACGATGCGATTTCAATTATTAATATTTATGCACTCAACCCAAATGCACCTCAATCTATAAGAAAAACTCAATAGACATGAGTAACTTGATTTCCTATAGCTCCATAGTAGTTGGAGATTTTAGTACCCCTTTAACAGTGTTGGATATATCCTCCAATAGGAAGCTAAGTAAAGAAATTTTAGGTTTAAACTTAACCATTCAACATCTGGATTTAACAGACATCTACAGAACATTTCACCCTAATAAAATTGAATACACATTCTTCTCAGCACCCCATGGAACATACACCAAAATTGATCACATCTTAGGTCACAAGTCTAACCTCAGCAAATTTAAAAGAACAGAAATTATTCCTTGCATCTTCTCGGACCACCATGGAATAAAAGTTGCACTCAACAATAACAGGAATTTGCATACTCAAACAAAAACATGGAAGTTAAATAACCTCATGCTGAACGATAGATGGGTCATAGACGAGATTAAGAAGGAAATCACTAAATTTTTGGAACTAAAGGACAATGAAGACACGAATTTTCAAAACCTCTGGGATACTGCAAAGGCAGTCCTAAGAAGGAAATTTATAGCCCTGCAAGCTTTCTTCAAGAAAATTAAAAGAGGGAAGTTAACAACTTAATGGGACACCTCAAGCAACTGGAAAAGGAAGAATATTCCAACCCCAAACCCAGCAGGAGAAAAAAAATAACAAAAATCCCAGGGCAGAATTAAAAGAAATTGAAAACAAAAGAATTATACAACAGATCAATAAATCAAGAAGTTGGTTCCTTGAAAAGGTCAATAAAATGGATAAACCTTAGCTAATCTAATCAGGAAAAAAAGAGTAAAATTTCCAATTTCATCAATCAGAAATGGTAAAGATGAAATAACAATAGACCCCTCAGAAATGCAACAAACTCTTCATGAATATTATAAGAAACTTTACTCTCAGAAATATGAAAATATGAAGGAAAATAACCAATATTTAGAAGCACGCCTCCTTCCTACACTTAGCCAGAATGAAGTGGAAATACTGAACAGGCCGATATCAACTTCTGAAACAGCATCAACTATTCAAAATGTCTCTAAAAAGAAAAGCCCGGGACAGGATGCCTTCCCATCAATATTTTACCAAACATTTAAAAAGGAACTAATACCTATATTACTCAACCTTTTCCAAAATATAGAAAAAGACGGAATACTACCCAACACATTCTATGAAGTGAATATCACCTTGATCCCTAAACCAGGAAAAGACCCAGAAAGAAAAGAAAACTACAGACCAATATCACTATTGAATATTGATGCAAAAATATTCAATAAGCTCCTAACAAAAACAATCCAGCAACACATCAAACAAATTATACAATATGACCAAGGTGGCTTTATTCCAGGATCTCAAAGCTGGTTCAATATACATAAATCCATAAATATAATTCAGCACATAAACAAATTAAAAAACTAAGACCATATGATTCTCTCCATTGATGCAGAGAAAGCTTTTGATAATATCCAGCATCCCTTCATGATCAGAACACTTAAGAAAATTGGTATAGAAGGGACATTTCTTAAACTAATAGAGGCCATCTACAACAAACCCATGACAATATCGTATTGAATGGAGTTAAATTGAAA